>VWZO01016110.1:0-15890 GCA_013396975.1 Bucco capensis
CCCTTGCAGGGAACAAATTCCTCTTTATATCTATTCCTGTGGCAAGAAGTTCTCTGTGAGCCTTCCAACTTAGGTAAATGCCTATCAAAGCTGCTTGTAAACATATTTGCCAAGAAAACAGCCAAGTTTGCTGTTGCTGTGGCTCCTACTGCTGCTGAGCACAGCAAGAGGAGTGTGGGCACTAGTGCCTTATGTTTGCAAGGAGTGCATTTGGTTGAAAGCATAAATAGTGGAGGAGGAATCTGCTACTGCCTGAGCAATGGCAAAGCAGCAAGACTAAAGCTTGGGTTCCTTGAAAGCAGCTCATCTCCTTAAATTCACCTAAGCAAGGGGCTGCAGATATTAAGAGCTAAGATGTTGAGACCTTCTGGTGGCCTTCCAGGATCTGCAGGGACTACAAGAGAGCTGGGGAAGGATTTGTTAGGATGTCAGGCAGTGCTAGGACTAGGGGAATGGATCCAAGCTTGAGGAGGGGAGATTGAGGTTGGCTGTTAGGCAGAAGTTGTTGCCCAGGAGGGTGAGGAGACACTGTGCCAGGTTGCCCAGAGAGGTGGTGGCAGCCCCAGCCCTGGCAGTGTTGGGGCTGGGAGCAAGCTGCTCTAGTGCCAGCTGTCCCTGCCCATGGATATACATGATCTTTAAGGTCCCTTCCAACCCTGACAATCCTAGAATTATCTGGCCAGTCATACACATTTGTTCCCTAGCTTGGAATCATGGAAAGTGTCTGTGTGGAGCAGGCACTCAGTTAACCAACCAAGCCAGCAATAGAGATCTGAATGGGGTAAACCTTTGCAACTGCTAACCAATGACTAGTATTTGGGCAAAAATGTCTAGTAGCTTGTGAATGAAGCAGAGCAAAGAGGTGATTTGGAGGCATGCCTGGTGTACTAAATAAGAGATGTGGCCCTCAGACATGACTAGGGTGGATGAAGGGGGAGGCTTTGTCTACCTGAGCACATCTGTGCTACTGCTGGCTGCCAGGGGGAGGGAAGACAAAGTGGATGTCAAGTCTAGCTGGCAGTCAATGCATCTGTCTCCTGTCTTTCACTTCCCCACAGTTGAGGTGGAACGTGGCTATTTTTAAGTCTGATGTCTGTGTGTGTGTGTGTAGCCATAGGGAATGCTCTTTCTTGAGGAAAAAGAAAAGGAGGAGATTTGGAAGCCACCTGAATTCCATAAGCAGCTCTTTCTCCCTCTGTTGATGCTACATATCCCAGCACTGAGATCTCCTTTCTTCACTTGGAAGAAGTAGGACTTATAAAACAAAACCCAGTGATCATAACTGAATAGTTCAGACCAGCTGGCTAAGGAAGAAAAACTTGCAGTGCAAGAAGGACAAAGCTCCCTGGAGGATCCAACTGCTGTGCCCAGCTCAGTGTCCTTTCCCTAGGCAGCATCATGCATCTCACAGGTGAGGGCACCAAGCCCTTGGGAAGATGCTGATGCAAATCTCTAGTGTTGCAACCTGAAAACAGGATGTGCCCCTAGGAGTCAGAGTCCAAAGGTCTGGAGGAGGGACACGATGGGCATTTAGCCAGCAGGCAGTTTGCAAAGGCCTGCAGTGAAAGGACAAGGGGCAATGGTTTGAAATTGGAGAAGAGTAGATTTAAACTGGATATTAGAAAGAAGTTGCTCCCCACAAGGGTGGTGGAACACTGGCCCAGGTTGCCCAGGGAGGTGGTTGAGTTCCCATCCCTGGAGGCATTGCAGGTGAGGCTTGCCAGGGCTCTGGGCAAGCTGCTCTAGTTGGGGATGTCCCTGGCCACTGCAGGGGGGTTGGACTAGATGAGCTCCAGAGCTCCCTTCCAACCCAACTGATTCTATAAGGGATGAGGAGCATCACCAGGTATAGTCTCCTGTTTTCTAGCAAGCTGTGACTTCCCTGGGGTCAGAAGAGGTTTTTGAGGGGTTTAAAAATCCCTGAAGGATTTGTTTTCCAGGAGTTTGTTCAATTTCTACATTCTAAAATCATGCAAACACCTCCTCTCCTCTTTTGGTTTGTCCTGAACTTTATTTGCCTTCTCCTTCTTGAGTTCTAGGAACATTGATCAACCATTTGCTGCTCTTCTCTTCTCTTCCCATGCACTAACATTTCCACTTTTCCTGCTTCTCTACACCTCTATGAGATCTGCCCACAGTTCTCTTTGCTGCCTGCATCCCTTCTTTTCTCCTTTTTTTCATTTCTGATGAGCAGGAATGATATTCCAGCTCCTCAGTTGCCTGGTGGTTTGAAGGGAAGAAGGTTGGCTGCTCAGGGCTCAGTCCAAGCTGAGAACACAATCTCCCTGAAGGATAAAATAACCTCTATTATCTTTTCCAGGACATCCTTATGAACTCAGACCATTCCTATTTGTATCTAGGACAAGGTCTGATGTTTATAGGAGCTCTACTGAAACCTCCTAGGGCAATAATTCTTTATATATATATGTATACTTATGGATTCAGATAGGCATAAGGCTGCTTCTTTAGATTCCTCCCAGGCTCCAGATTTTCTGCTTGTCTTCTCAAGACAACTCCATTTTAGGGCTACACTTCAAGAATGAAATGAAGAAGCAGAAAAAAATGGCATGATTATAATTCACCTTCTCCTTTCCTTGTCCTCCTGTGACCTCTGTGTCCATCTCTGCAGGGTTAGGATCACCTTTCTGTCTGGTTGGGGAGTCTGGATTTCTTCTGGAGTCATGATTAGGGTAAAATGACAGCATTCCTCCTTTAAAAAGGTATTTCTAGCCTTCCTGGTTTTCAGCTGGATTGGCAAATCTGCCTGGGGAGAGTTAGGATAGAGAAGTCTGAATGTATATGTGGTGTCTTGAGGTCAAAGCTCTTGCTTTATGGACAAGGGAAGAGGGAGGATGGGTGAGTTATGGACACAGAAGCAATCTAGTAGAGGATGGATAGGAACAGAATCCAATCCTCTCTCCATCAAGACTCAAATGTCAGGAGTTCATCTCCAGGAGGAGAACAGGCCCCTGCCTCCCTGCTAAGGGTAGAGCAGCAATTCTTTGTGCTCTGCTAAACCAAAGGAGATCATAGTCTCATGTCCTCTGATGTTGTCCTTCACTGGGCCCAATGTTTGGAGAACAACAATGATATGGTAGTGCTAGGGATGGTTGGATTTATCTTAGAGGTCTCATCCAACCTTTGTGATTGTGTGAACATTCCTGAGGGAATCCATCCACAGCCTGGTGGTAGCCATGGTAATCTCTGCAGGGGCACTGATGAAACACAACATGCTCATCCTCATCCTCCACAACTGAGCTGGTTTTAGAGTGCAATGGGACCCTAGCTTGGCTCTTGGCTGTAGTTAATTTCTATTCAGGGTCTAAATATAAAGAAATCAAGTTGTGTGTTAGGCCATCTTGAAGTCCTCTTCTTGTTTTGGTCTCTGCTCACATCCCTGGCAGTGTTGCAGGTCAGGCTGGCTGGGGCTGGGAGCAAGCTGCTCTAGTGGCAAATGTCCCTGCCTATGGCAGGGGGATTGGGATGAGATAAGCTTTAAGATCCTTTCCAACTCTGTGACATTCCCTACAGTGTCTTGCAATGAGTCCTAAGTTGAGAATTAGCCCTTTCTGTGCCTACTTGGCCTGAGCTTCCTGACAACTGCTGCTCTGCAGTCGTGAGCAGAAGCTAATGCAGTGTGATTGACCACTCACTTAGATTTGACAGATGAGCTGGCAAGGCTTCTTGTGGCAGTGGAGGCTCCTTCCCTATCCAGCTGTCTGCCTCATCCATCAGCCACAACTTAGTGCCCCTGTGACAGCAAAGTCTCAGCAGCTCCAGCTCCTCATGTGGTGTCTCAGAGCTTTTAGGCTAATGCACCAGAGCCATGGCAGGAGGGGACACATCCCCATCTGCTGAGTCTGCAGAGGGGCTAAATGGGAGGAGGGTCACCAGGAAGCTCTTCAACTGCTGCTGCAGGCCTCATCAAAGCTCATCTGTCAGAGCACTTGAGTGAATCAAGTTACTGGTAATTGGGATCAGTATTGTTCCTCTGTGCAGAGTCCAGCTTGCAGGGTATGGATGCTCCAGCCCATCCCTGGCTCCTTAAAGCCTTAGGTCTGGCAGTGGATGTGGTTTTTCTTGACTTTAGCAAAGCTTTCCATACTGTCTCCCATGGTATCCTCATTGCCAAACTTCAGAAGTATGGATTGGGAGACTGTGCTGTGAGATGGATTGGGAACTGGCTGAAGGACAGAGCCCAGAGAGTTGTGGTCAGTGGAGCAGAGTCTAACTGGAGACCTGTGACTAGTGGTGTGCCCCAGGGCTCAGTGCTGGGGCCAGGACTGTTCAATATATTCATCAATGATCTGGATGAAGGGGGAGAGTGTTCCCTCAGCAAGTTTGCAGATGATCCCAAGCTTGGAGCAGTGGCTGGCACACCAGGAGCTGTGCTGCCATCCAGAGTGACCTGGACAGGCTAGAGACATGGGCAGGGAGAGACTGAATGACATTTAACAAGGGGAAGTGTAAAGTACTGCATGTGGGAAAGAACAAGCCCATGGATCAGTCCAGACTGGGAACTGATGTGTTGGAGAAGAGCCCTGGGGAAAAAGCTCTAGGAGTGCTGGTGGCTAGGAGGATGCCCATGAGGCAGCAATGTGCCCTTGTGGCCAAGAGGCCAATGGCATCCTAGGATGCATGAAGAGGAGCGTGGCCAGCAGAGCCAGAGAGGTTCTTCTCCCCTCTCCTGTGCCCTGGGGAGGCCTCCCCTGGAATGCTGTGTCCAGTTGTGGGCCCCTCAGCTCCAGAAGGATAGGGAGCTGCTGGAGAGAGTCCAGCACAGGGCCAGCAAGAGCCTGAAAGGAGTGGAGCATGTGCCCTAGGAGGACAGGCTGAGAGAGCTGGGTCTCTGCAGCCTGGACAAGAGGAGACTGAGAGGAGACCTCAGCAATGCTTAGAAAGATGGGAAGGGTGAGTGTGAGGAGGAGAGAGCCAGGCTCTGCTCCATGGCATCCAATGGTAGGACAAGAGGGAATGGGAGCAAGTTGGAGCACAGGAGCTTTAGTATTAAGCTGAGGAGAAACTTGTTTGCAGTTCAGGTGCCAGAGCACTGGCCCAGGCTGCCCAGGAGCCTGTGGAGTCTCCTTGTCTGGAGCCATTGCAGAGCTGCCTGGACACATTGCTGTGTGAGCTGGTCTAGGTGATCCTGCTCTGGCAGGGGGGTTGCACTAGATGATCTTTCTAGGGCCCTTCCAACCCCTGACATTCTATGATACTAAGAGGAGAAAAGTCTCTGTTTCCTTGACAGAGTCAAGATTCTTTGCCCATGTCTGTATTTTATATGCTAGAGCTGGAAAATGAGTGCTCTTTTCTTTCAGAGCTGGGCCAAGGGAGGTAGCAAATGATGTTCTGTAGCTCATAAATGGCTACTGGGAGATTGAAGGTCTGCCAGGGCCAAGGTTTCACAAGCAGAATTAACATTGCTCCATGGAGCTTGACAAGTGGATTCAGGCTTTTTATGCAAGGCCTTTAAGAGAAAAGAGATCTCCCTGCCTGTGGGATGAGGGAGGAAGGTGAAAGGATAATGGTTGAGTCAGGTGAGACTTGGCTTGCTCCCTTCTTGGAAAGTTTGGAGGGAGAATACTCTAAGGAATATGGTCTTGGTTTGGAGATGTGCCTTTGCCAAGAGCTGCAGGAGAGCAGGATGTGGCCATGCATCCTCTGCCAGCATCAAGGTGGCTCTGATCCTTCTTCTAGCTGCTTGGGCATCTCCTTGCAAAACCCAGGGGTGTCCTGAAGAGCTAGCAGAGCCTAAGACTTTACCATGGTGCAGACATCAGTTCTGATCTCCTTTTTCTGAGCTGGACTGCTCTTCCAGCAGCCAGCAAAAGCAATCAGCAGCCAAGGTAATGAGATGGTGTCAGGCACACAGTGTAAATGCTGTTTGGGCTACATTCATAATCCCACATGGATGGTAGAGCTAGCCTGGCCTCCTTGGGTAATCTTAATTGTTTCTGACATGATGAAGGCTTCTTCTCCTATTTCAGGACTTATTTCCCCAGTATCATTTAAATGTATTAAACCACTGTTAGTGTAGAAAGCAGGCATCATGTTAGCATAATATCTAATCAGCACTAGGCTGCCTGGCCCCACAGGATTTCTTTCTTTCTCTCTTTTGTGTCTGTTTGTGCTGGTTTCTAGGTAGATGGGAGAATCTTTTCCTTGACATACTCATTTGTTTTGGTGTGGAATAGAACAGGATCCTTTCAGAGCTGCTGACATCTGCTTTCATCTGGAGATCTGAAACTCTCAGGCCACCAAGCACCAATGATAATCATAATAGCACTAATAATAATAATAATAATAACCACAGTGCTAGCAAGCCTGCAAAAGGGAAGTTAAGCATGAAGAGGAGAAGGCCAAAAATAGAAAGGGGGGCAAAATAATGGGCTAGCAAAGAGTGTTTGGATCACCATGAGGGTATTTATACTGGTTCTGCTTCTCCACTCATTTGCCCATGCTTTCTGATTGCACTGCCCTATGGACTGCAATTCATCTCCTTGTGACTTGTTATATTGACAAGGAGAGAGGATCAGGCCCTGCCCAGGACATTTGTTCACAAGTCTGTTCAGCTCTTGCCCTCACTCAAGTGCCTTGCTTTGATTTCTCAGTGGCATTGCAGTATTGATTGGGAAGGGAATGATTTTCTTCAGTGCTTCTGAAGACTTAGCCAGCAGGATTTCTCAGGGACTTATTCAGCTTCCTCCCCCACAACTTTATTTCCATCATGTGTCACAACTGAAAATAATTGGCAATGCACTCTATCAAAGTGAACCTCAGGAGCTTCACCAAGCCCAAGTGCAGGGTCCTGCCTCTGGGTCAGAACAATCCCCACTAGCAATCCAGGCTGGGGATGAGATGATGGAGAGCAGCCCTGCAGAAAAGGCCTTGGGGTGCTGGTGGCTGAGAAGCTGGCCATGAGCAACCAGTGCACGCTGGCAGCCCAGAAGCACAATGGCATCCTGGGCTGCAGCAAGAGAAGCGTGGCCAGCAGAGCCAGAGAGGTGATTGTGCCACTGCACTCTGCTCTGCTCACACCTCCTCTGCAATACTGGGGCCAGCTCTGGAGCCCTCAACACACAAAGGACATGGAGCTGATGGAGCAGGTGCAGAGGAGGCCACGAGAATGCTCAGGGGCTGGAACACCTCTGCTCTGAGGACAGATTGATTGTTCAGCATGGAAAACAGAAGGCTTTGAGGGGATCTTATANAATGGTTTGAAATTGGAGAAGAGTAGATTTAGACTTGATACTAGGAAAAAGTTCCTCCCCACGAGGGTGGTGGAACACTGGCCCAGGTTGCCCAGGGAGGTGGTTGAGTTGCCATCCCTGGAGGCATTGCAGGTGAGGCTTGCCAGGGCTCTGGGCAAGCTGCTCTAGTTGGGGATGTCCCTGGCCACTGCAGGGGGGTTGGACTAGATGAGCTCCAGAGGTCCCTTCCAACCCAAACCATGCTAGGATTCTATGAAACTGGTAGGAGGATCTAAGCCAGGGCAAGCCTGGGCAGAAAGCTAAGCAGTACCTGAAAGAGATCTGGAAGCTGTGAGCATCCACTCTGCCTGCTCTTGCCTGGATCCTGTTCTGCTGGGCTTTGTGCTAAGGGCAAGGAGAGGTGTCAGTGTACTTCAAGGAGGAAAGGAAGGGAAAAGCTATGCAAACATAGGGAAACTGAGGTATTTAGTGAGTTCACTAGGCAAAAAGGCCACTTGGAAGAACTATAAATCTGTCTCTGTCTTGCTTTCTGTGCTGATGCCTTAGAATCTGGATTTGAAGTCAGAATGTCCTCAGAGCCATGGTTTAGTGGCATGGGAGTGCTAGCTATGGTTGGACTTGCTGAGCTTTGAGGTCTCTTCCAACCTTCATGATTTTGGCATTCTGTGGGTTTTTTGGGGAACTTAGCTATGCTCACCCAAATCAAAATGATGTGTGCTCTCTTCCTGAGGGATGTGGTCATGTAATCCACAGCAATTAAACCAAACCAGAGAAACCAGCTACTCAGAATTTGTCACAAACATGCCAGTTTTCTTGTCCTCTCGTGTTGCATCATTATGGGACATTGATTGCCATTATTGTGTGTGTGCTTTAGCAAATTCTCTGGGTGATTTGTTGCTGTCTGGGGTGTCTCACTTGTGTTGTGGCAGGCAGGAGAAAGAAACACAGCTTGCTTGTCAAACAAAACCCCTCTAGCTCCAACAGATGCCATGCAGCCCATTGTCCAGCTCCTGTTCCTCTTGCAGGATCTGTGGAGTTGATCCTGTGTTTGTGGGATTTAGAAGGATTTGCTTTAACAATTCTGTCTTACCCTCTTGAGAGGGTAGCTTGGTGACAAAACACTGGGCCCTGAGGAGAAGGAATACTCAGTTCTACTGGGAGAGAGATGTGTTAGTAATTAGCAAGTGTTTGATCATGCTTCCATCCTCACTGAGGCATGTATCCATCAACCTCTTCCCTCTGCCCAGGGAGCTGCTGGAGTCTCCATCTCTGCAGAGATTCCAAACCCAACTGGACACATCCTGTGCAAGCTGCTCTAGCTTCTCCTGCTCTGCCAGGGAGGTTGGACTAGATCATCTCCAGAGGTCCCTGCCAACCCCTAACATTCTGGGATGACTAAAGGGTAGCAGCAGTCCCTCTGCTAGCACAGAGCTCAGGTGATAACCCACTCTGGCCTCAGCAGGGTGAGTTTGGACTCCTCTTCACCTTGTTTGGCCTCACCAGCTGCAGAAGGGTTTATAGCTCTTGCAGGGCTAGAAAAGCTCAAAGGTGCAAATCGTAGAATCCTAGAATCCTAGCATGGTTTGGGTTGGAAGGGACCTCTGGAGCTCATCTAGTCCAACCCCCCTGCAGTGGCCAGGGACATCCCCAACTAGAGCAGCTTGCCCAGAGCCCTGGCAAGCCTCACCTGGAATGCCTCCAGGGATGGGAACTCAACCACCTCCCTGGGCAACCTGGTCCAGTGTTCCACCACCCTCGTGGGGAGCAACTTCTTTCTAATATCCAGTCTAAATCTACTCTTCTCCAATTTAAAACCATTGCCCCTTGTCCTTTCATTACAGGCCTTCATTTCCATGAGTTTCCCCTTGAGTTTGAAATCCTCTTTTCATACTCTTCTCCTCTCAGCCTCCGTCTCCATCCTCAGAGCAAGAGAGACTTCCAGGCAGTGTAACTGATCACTGCCTCAGCCAAACAGCCTCCCTTAGAAATCACACCACAGTGTGTTAGGGGTTGGCAGGGGCCTCTGGAGAGCATCTAGTCCAACCCTTCTGCCAGAACAGGTTCACCTAGAGCAGCTTGCCCAGGAGGAGAAGCTGGCCATGAGCAACCAGTGCACGCTGGCAGCCCAGAAGCACAATGGCATCCTGGGCTGCAGCAAGAGAAGCGTGGCCAGCAGAGCCAGAGAGGTGATTCTGCCACTGCACTCTGCTCTGCTCACACCTCCTCTGCAATACTGGGTCCAGCTCTGGAGCCCTCAACACACAAAGGACATGGAGCTGCTGGAGCAGGTGCAGAGGAGGCCACGAGAATGCTCAGGGGCTGCAACACCTCTGCTCTGAGGACAGGCTGAGGGAGCTGGCATTGTTCAGCCTGGACAAGAGAAGGCTTCAGGGGAACTTCTAGTGACCTTCCAGGACCTAAAGGGAACAAACCATTCTATGATCTCTCTCCCTCTTTCTGTCTCCTGATCTCTTTGCTGCTTTGTCTCTCCCCTCCCCACCTTTCCTTTGTCTCTTTCCCCCTCTCCCTCCTGGTCTGTCTGTGTCTCTCAGGCTCTCTCTGGAGACAGGTCTAGTGGCCTGGCTGCCATCTGCTGCCTGGTTTGGGTTTTTGGGGGGGTTTAGGGGTGGGGGTGTGACGTGGCTGTGCGCTCGGGTGCACGTAGGGCTGCTTGTGTGATGCTGAGGTGGAGATCAGATGGCATCTAATCGATCGTCATGGTCTCCATGGTTACCCTGGTGACAGAGCACTTGGGAAGAGACACACACACACACCCACTCCAGCCTGGGGCTGCCAGACCATTCCTGACAGAGGGAAGAAAAGAAAGGAAAGGAAAAGAGGGGAAAAGGCAGAGCTTTTTCCCATTGTATGTGATGCGTTTCCATCTTCCTTGGAGCTAGGAAAAGGGAGCTGGTGCTTCTGGTTCACACTGGAGTTGTCTTGCACAGAATCATGAAGGTTGGAAGAGAGCTCTAAGCTCATCCAGTCTAACCATCCCTATCCCCCCCAGGACACTAAGCCATGGCCCTAAGGAGAGCAGCTAGATGTTTCTTCAACCCCTGCAGGGATGGTGACTCCAGCACCTCCCTGCTCAAGCTATTCCAAGACTGAACAACCCTTTCAGGAAAGAAATTCCTTCTAACATCCAATCTAAACCTCCCCTGCTGCAACTTGAGGCTATTTCCTCTTGTCCTCTCCCTGCTAACCCTGCAGAAGGACCTACCCCCAGCTCACTCCAACCTTTTTTGTTCTTGCTGGAGCCTTGTTTTCTTTCCTTCTCCCAGGCACAAAGGTGAAGCACAGCTTTGGGAAAGCAAGAGAAGCTTCCCATTTCCCCTTTCCCTTCTCTGAAATGCTTGAGGCTTTACTATTTTCCTCCTCTCCAGTCACTCTTGTAACCATAATGATTATTTTTATTCTCCTAAATTGGATGCTTAGGCTCTGGAATTGGCTGAAGGCAATGGTATGCTCTGGGGAAAAGAACTGCAATCTATTAGTATGAGCAGCATCTTTTTCCTCCCTGGCTTCAGAACCCTTAATATTAGAGCATCTTTAGCCTTTCTTGTTGACAGATCAATCAATCTGCCTATGATTCCTGATTGGAAGCAAGTGCTGTGTGTGATGCTAAGGAGGAATTATGGAATTAAAGGGTTGGGGTTTTTTTCTGTCTGTAAAAGCAGCTTGAGATAGGCATGACAACAGCTCTGACCATGTGCAATTAGGATGTCAGGAGCACAGGAAAGGAAAACACACATGGAATGTGATCCTGCAGGAATCAGGAGAGGAGAAGGATGCATTTCAGGCACTATCATATATCTCAATAATCCAGGAATTTCTGCTGTCAGTGCCAACACCTAGACACACAGAGCCCTGCCTGCTTCCCTGCCAGCCTTATTCTGCCTGGGCAGACATGAGTTAGCCTTTGATTTGCCCTCAAAAAGCAATCAGAGCTACATCCTTCTGGCTCTGGCCACAGTGGTACTGCTGATCAAAGCTTATTTGTTGTAGAGCTGTGGCTGTGTTCCTGCTCACAGAGCTTTGCAAATGTCAAGGAAGAAACACAAGGCCAAGGGAACTAATGCTACCAAAGCACAATGAGAGGCTGAGGAACCAGCAAAGCTCTCCAGATGTGCTCACTTAGTGCCACTGTGGAATACATCAGAGCAGAGCATCCCTGCAGGAGTAGATCTCATGGGTTGAGGGCTGGATAAAGCTTTACACAGCTTTTCTCTTCCCTAGTTCTGAATGAAACTGAGAGCCAGTTGGTGTCTGTGGTCTTGCTTTGCTTTTTTTTTGCTTTCCTAAAAGAAGCAGAAAGTGCTCAAGTGGAGGTTGCTCAGTTCCAGTTGCAAATAGGCACTGAGGGTGGGATTGAAATGATTCAAACAGTGTCAGTGCAGGTGACATCCTACAGCTGTTGTCCCCAAAATGCACAGCTCTTCAACTAGGTATGAGCTCCCAAACTCTTTTGTGTGCCTTAGGGGTTTACACGATCATAGAATCCTAGCATGGTTTGGGTTGGAAGGGACCTCTGGAGCTCATCTAGTCCAACCCCCCTGCAGTGGCCAGGGACATCCCCAACTAGAGCAGCTTGCCCAGAGCCCTGGCAAGCCTCACCTGCAATGCCTCCAGGGATGGCAACTCAACCACCTCCCTGGGCAACCTGCTCCAGTGTTCCACCACCCTCGTGGGGAGGAACTTCTTTCTAATGTCCAGTTTAAATCTACTCTTCTCCAATTTAAAACCATTGCCCCTTGTCCTTTCCCTGCAGGCCTTTGCAAACAGGCCCTCTGCAGCCTGCTTGGAAGTTCCCTTTAGGTCCTGGAAGGTCACTAGTAGTTCCCCTGAAGCCTTCTCTTCTCCAGGCTGAACAATGCCAGCTCCCTCAGCCTGTCCTCAGAGCAGAGGTGTTGCAGCCCCTGAGCATTCTCGTGGCCTCCTCTGCACCTGCTCCATCAGCTCCATGGCCTTTGTGTGTTGAGGGCTCCAGAGCTGGCCCCAGTATTGCAGAGGAGGTGTGAGCAGAGCAGAGTGCAGTGGCAGAATCACCTCTCTGGCTCTGCTGGCCACGCTTCTCTTGCTGCAGCCCAGGATGCCATTGTGCTTCTGGGCTGCCAGCGTGCACTGTTTGCTCATGGCCAGCTTCTCAGCCACCAGCACCCCAAGGCCTTTTCTGCAGGGCTGCTCTCCATCATCTCATCCCCAGCCTGGATTGCTAGTGGGGATTGTTCTGAGCCAGGGGCAGGACTCTGCACTTGGGCTTGGTGAAGCTCCTGAGGTTCCCCTGGGCACACCTCAATCACTACACATGGATGCAGCTCAGCTCCCACCTGGCTCTTGGAGGAAAATCTCAGCCTGAAGGGGTGCAAATATCTAAGAGGTGCAAGGATATGGCCATGTCCACACCTCTAAGGAAAAGGGAAGGCTGGATGTGAGCTGATGAGGTGGCAAAGTGGCATGTGATGGTCTCTCCTGACCTTTGAAGAGGAGAGCATCTTGCATGAGGCTTGCTCAGCTCCATGCTCTGCCCTAGCTGGTTGCTCAGGGATTGGGAAGCTGGGCTTTGTAGCTATATCCAGGTACTTCTTTTTTCCATGGGGACAGCAGACATAGCTTTTGGCATGGAAGGATGTGGTGTTTATGCCACAGAAGTCCTTTCCATCACACAACCTCTCAGAAGTTGTCTGGATTGGAAAGATTTCCTCATCTGGAGGTGGGAAACTGATGCTTCAGTGTATTCTACTTTAAACCCCAAACACCCTGGCTCATGCCTGTTTCCATTCTGATTCCACTCCCTCCCAGCAGCACCACATCCCTGTTTTTCACACGTAGGAAATCCTTTGCTGTTCTCTATTCCCAGATATTAAATACCATGGGTTTCCTTCTCCATTTTCATACTGTTCAAACAAAAACTAATGAAAGGCTTCCAACTACATCCCAGGCAGAGAATGAGAATCTGCTCACTGCTTTTCCACATCCCAGGGAAAGCTCCCTGGCACTTTATCCCTTGCAAAAAGAGGAAGGTAATTGAGAGTAAAGCTCTGCTTTCCATTGGAAGAGCAGAGCTAGGTCTGGAGAGAGGAAAAAGAAGTAAACACAAGAGCATCTTTGTGATGCAGCAAGGTGCTGGTGCCTGCCTCTGCCTGCTCCATAAGATATTAATCCACCCTGGCTGGTCAATCCCACTGGAGCATTCAATCATGCCACATTAGAATGGAATTGAATGGAGTTGACAGCTCAGACCTAGTTGCTGGAGACATGGGAAAGACCTTTGCAATCAGGAGCTACAATTAATAAAGGGAAGGGCCAGAGATTTATATTTTGGAGGGGTGTGGGGGGGGGAGAAGCTCATAAAAAAGTCAAATATAGGCATTGATCACAGCATGGAAGGATATTAGACACCTAAATCTGACTCTTGCCTTGAGTTCTTTAGTTGCACATCTTTAATATTAGAGGCACAGGTTTCCCTGAGGCCAAAATGCAATTTCTCTTCTCCATTTCTCAGCAGCAGCAAGAGCTTTTCATCTCCCTATTCACCAGGTTTTTGACTTGCCCATTTAATAAGTGAGAAAGAATTCCTGTCTCCTTTTAGCCCATGTTTGTTTTTTTTTTTCCTCCCCTCCCTTCTTGTTTTGGGATGGAAACAATGATCTCTTTTTCCCTGGCAGCAGGTTCCTTGGGGATGTGCAAGAAGGGAATGTGGAGCCCACAGGGATTGTCTGGATTTGAGTGGCTGCTGAGATGCTTTGTCTGCCCAGGATGCACTGAGCAAGGCAAAGAGCACATGAGGCCAGCAAATGAAAGGTCTACACCCGTGTAAAGCAGCTTTTCCTAGGAGTTTTTGGCAGGAGGATCAGCTTAGGGCTTCACTGCCTTCGTTCTCCTGGCTGGGGTGAGCTCTTCACCTTTTGTGTGCTATTTGTAGCCACTGCAAAGATTCAATCCTGCAAGCAAATTGCATCCACCTCCAGCCTCTGCTTTGACAGAGGGGGCAAAAACTCCTCACCCTGCAGCTGGGAACCAGATTTCCTGGCTGGATGCAGTTGGCACAGGTCTGAATCAAGGCTAAGGTTCAGCTCCTTGCCTGGGAGAAGGAGTGAGGTGTGAGCTGAGATGTTTAGGAATGCCTATACTTCTCATTCTCCTCAAGCAGCACATGCTTCTAGTGCTCTCATCTGTAAATGTCCTTCCATAGAGCTGGAAGGAACCTTTAGAGGTCATCTAGGCCAACCTTGACACAACTGTGTTGTGAGATGGATTGGGAATTGGTTGAAGGACAGAGCCCAGAGAGTTGTGGTCAGTGGAGCAGAGTCTAACTGGAGACCTGTGACTAGTGGTGTGCCCCAGGGCTCAGTGCTGGGGCCAGGACTGTTCAATAGATTCATCAATGATCTGGATGAAGGGGGAGAGTGTTCCCTCAGCAAGTTTGGGGATGATCCCAAGCTTGGAGCAGTGGCTGGCACACCAGGAGCTGTGCTGCCATCCAGAGTGACCTGGACAGGCTAGAGACATGGGCAGGGAAAGACTTAATGCAATTTAGGAAGGGGAAGTGTAAAGTACTGCATGTGGGAAAGAACAAGCCCATGGATCAGTCCAGACTGGGAACTGATGTGTTGGAGAAGAGCCCTGGGGAAAAAGCTCTGGGAGTGCTGGTGGCTAGGAGGATGCCCATGAGGCAGCAATGTGCCCTTGTGGCCAAGAGGCCAATGGCATCCTAGGATGCATGAAGAGGAGCGTGGCCAGCAGAGCCAGAGAGGTTCTTCTCCCCTCTCCTGTGCCCTGGGGAGGCCTCCCCTGGAATGCTGTGTCCAGTTGTGGGCCCCTCAGCTCCAGAAGGATAGGGAGCTGCTGGAGAGAGTCCAGCCCAGGGCCAGCAAGATCCTGAAAGGAGTGGAGCATGTGCCCTAGGAGGACAGGCTGAGAGAGCTGGGTCTCTGCAGCCTGGACAAGAGGAGACTGAGAGGAGACCTCAGCAATGCTTAGAAAGATGGGAAGGGTGAGTGTGAGGAGGAGAGAGCCAGGCTCTGCTCCATGGCATCCAATGGTAGGACAAGAGGGAATGGGAGCAAGTTGGAGCACAGGAGGTTTAGTATTAAGCTGAGGAGGAAGTTGTTTGCAGTTCAGGTGCCAGAGCACTGGCCCAGGCTGCCCAGGAGCCTGTGGAGTCTCCTTGTCTGGAGCCATTGCAGAGCTGCCTGGACACATTGCTGTGTGAGCTGGTCTAGGTGATCCTGCTCTGGCAGGGGGGTTGCACTAGATGAGCTTTCTAGGGCCCTGCCAACCCCTGACATACTGGGATACTGTGATTGAGCTTGATGTGGCACTGAGAAGCTTCCCTCACCCACAGACAGGCTTGAGCTCCTTTTACACCACTGGGCTTCCTCCTAAGTTACACCAATGGATTACAAGCTCAGGATCAGGCCAGCAGTGGGCCCAAAGCCCTGGGAACACAAAGATCTGGCTTGCAGCTGTGGAGAAGCTTGTGGCATTCAGCTCATGTCAAAGCTGTTTGGAGCAAACAGGGGCCAAAAGCATCCCTGGTTTAAGGAGTGGAGAGGCTGAGGGTTTATTAGAGGGATAACTTGAGCATCATGTTTAGAAAGGAGAAGTAACTGAATAGGTATCTTGTTAGGGCCATGGTTTGGTGATATATCAGTGATAGGTATGGTTGGACTTGAT
>VWZO01016111.1:0-15892 GCA_013396975.1 Bucco capensis
TGTTACTTTAACCTACTGCAAAGCTAAACACATTGGCTTTAAATGACCAATGTTCCCTCAGCAGTTTATTAGGACACATTTTCTCACAACGTAAAAACCCTAGCAAAACCAAGACAACTTGGAACCAGGACAACAGGTATGAGAATGCAGTGTGCCCAGATCTGTTCACCCACAAAGTTCTTCAATACATATACCAGAGGTATATCAATTTGACTTGCTAAAACAAAGCTGCTATTAAGACTCTTCCTGCACTCAGGTCTCAGGCACAGTCTGAAAATNCTCAGATGTAAAAATACCTTTATTTTTATTCCTCTGTCTCAGACCTGCACAAGTAGTCATAAAGAAAGTCCAAATTTGGAGAAAAATAAGTCCATTAGAAGAAATTCTGTAAACAACCATCTGGAGGGGGATTTGAGCAACCTATTCCAGCTGACCCTGCTTTGAGCAGGAATTGAACAGGGCCATCTCCAGAGGTCCCCTCCAAACTGGACTTGCTAGTATGAATCAGACAAAGAATAATACTTGCAAGTAGTGTCTTTACTGAGACACTTAAAAATTGTAAGGCCATTTGACCTCACTTGCGTGTGAACATGCAAACTAAGTCACTGAGGCTTTGCTTTGTATGTGCAAACGTCTGATGTTCGAATAACCGCAAATTCATACCCCTAACAGAGATCAGCTGTCAAAGAAGCTCTCCAGCTCTGTTGCAGCACACATGAAATAAAGCAGCAGAGAAATCAGTTGTGGTCACTCCTGCAAACCTGTGCTTGCTAAACAGGCAGTCATATAATGTTGAAATAGCAGGGGGAAATTATTTTAGATTACATCCCTGTAGCATGGGGCTTGCAATGGTTACATCTCAGTGCTTCCCTCTAGTAGCATCAGAGTCACAGATAATGGCTGGTTTGGGGAGTTAATCATGCTTCCCGACACCCAGATGTTTATCTTGAGCCCGAAAAGATTCCTTAGTGCTGTCACACCATTAGTAGTCTACACATGACTGCCACATAACTAGAAACAGTAGGCAAAACATAGATAAGGAAAAAATAATCTTTAATAATATAGAGACTCTATACCTTTATGGGAAGCATTATACAAAACAACCTGCAACAAACCAGTAGAAATGAAATATAAACTAAATTTCCACAACAATAAAAGCAAGATATTTGGCAGCAGTCAACACAAACTTCTTTTGAAAAGCAGAGATCAGCAATCTACTGACAGATGCCACAGCTTATTTATTTAAGTAACTATGTAATATGAGAAAGATGGAAGCTGGCAGCCCAGACTGTACCCTGAAACTTCAGGACTGTATCAGAGGTAGGCCACCAGTTTAAATTCCCTACAAGTGCTGTGCTTCAAAGTAATCTTATTTCAGCTGGACTGCAAGTCTGAGTGAGACCTGCAATTAGAAGATGCAACCCTTTTGATTCATCTTTCTGTTATAAATATAACACTCATGTTCTGCATGGCACACAGGTATATTCAGATCACACTGATTAGGAAGCCAAGATACTGCAGAAAGCCAGAAACAGCATCTTGTAGCACTACCAAAATAATACCACAATATGGATTGTTTAGGCTGCCTCTTATATAATAGGATTTATCTCAAGAATATTGTATGCTTCCTTAAAAATGTTACAATGGGATGTTACAATTGTAGGTATGAAAACGAAAGCAGTACGAGTGTCAAAAATAATTTCTAACAGTAGAATGCATTTAGAATGGTAAACAAAACAGGATGTCATAAGAGGAGTTTTCAAGCCTTTTAATTTCATATCAGTTCTGTGTTACAGTTAATTAACCATTAAAACTATCCTCTCCATGTCTCTTCATAGCACAAGGATTATAGGAAGAAAAAAAGCTTTATTGACTGGTAAGAGCTTCTATTGAAAACAAACTTGTGATAGCCTACCAGAACTTCAGGAAAGCAGGCATGGATGTATCTGTGAGTTATTACTTAATCCTTACTACAAACTAGCTTTGTTCATCAGAAAAATCTAGACCATGACCCAGACAGAAACCAGCATGTTGCTGTTCAGCAGAGGAGGCACTAGCTGATCTGGAAGAAACACAGACCAAGCTACCAACATCCAGCAGTTGCTAACAGAAGCACCTCTCAATACCTACTAAAACAGAGCTTCCCTCTTGGGGCAAAGATAAGTTAGTGGTCTCACCTTTTTGAAACCAGAATAGAAACTGTGGAGAAAACAGTTGAGATATTTTCTTTACTGTCTTAACTGATATATATTGTATTTTTAATATTCAGATACTCTGGAAAGCAGTAGATGTCTTTTGGCTATTGCCACTTGAAACTTCAGGTCTGTTGGCAGCCCACAGATGAAATTGGTAAGTGAGACCTCTAACACTCAGCTGCTGGCCCCTGGCTGTCTTTCCCTTCCTATTTTCAAGTAAAGGAAGGTCATATCAAATCAGGTATTAAAATGGTACAACCCCTCATATGCTGTTTTCATGTATCTGATACTGATTTATTTACATGACACTGAAGCTCAAAAACAACACCATCATCCCACACAAAAAGGGTACTAGGACTTAAAATTGCCAAGAGTACTGACTCTCTAGAGTCATTTCCATAGAAACTGGCCTGCTAAAAAACCAAGGCAAGGCATTAAAATCAGTGAGCTTTAAAATGTTCATTCTACCTTGGGTTTGCTGATCCAAATGCTGTTACCACAGAAATAGGAGAAGCAGTCGCATGAGCCACCTTAAGTTGGGAGTTACAAGTGTCATTTGTAAACAGGTTTGGCCAGCTGCCAGCCTTGCACTACAGGTGGAGATAACCACCAGAGCAAATACTGACCTAGGCCTCATGGCACTTCAACTTTAGGGGAAAACCAGACTAAGACTCTCCTTGCAGAAGAGGGTATTCTACTCTACATTTTGATAAAAAATCCACTCTAAAATTCTGTGGGATTTATCTAGACACTCCAAGGGTCACTGGGGTTGTCCCTGTGACTCTGGTAGTTTTTAAGACACAGAGCCATATACAAACACAGTTGTGAAGCACATCACCATCATCTTTCATTTTGGTTGCCAGCGATTTTCAACTGCTTACTCTGAGAAAACCTTTTATAACCATTCATCTTCTTGTCACATCCACAATCATATGTCAGAGGCAAGCTTATGCTTTACCATTTTTCCTTTCCTTTTCCCAGTGCTGACAGAGACAAGTGCTATTGGAAATATTTTACAGAGTCTTCCAAGAAAGATGAATTGCTCCAACTTTGCTTGGTACTCTAATAGTCAATTGCATCTCTTGCATTATTCCATGAAAATGCTCTCTCACATATGGAAGCTGATACTTAGATTTTTCAGTTTGGTAAGGTTATCTCATTTATTGACCCTGACTGTGGAAACAAAAAGGCCTATTTGTTGAGAATAACATTCAAGGTATTATATTATAACCTACTGTATAGGAATAGCCTGATTTCTTGGTACTGAGCATCACCTGATTGAAGTCCTAACTGTGACATTCAATAGTTAATGCAATCTATCAAAACAATATATCATTTATCTTTCAATTAATCAGAAAGAGAATATATTAGAAACTTTAAATACTTAATGATATTGAAAATGCATTACCAAATGTTTTCATTAAGTAAACTGGCAAAGGAAGAGTAGGAAGTTTTACAGCAGTCTAAAAATAAAGATGTCTCAGGTATCTCCTCTCTCTCCAAGCATGCGTTAAAGATTTATATCTCACTAGACGAAGAAGAGCAGAAGCAGCATTGCAGGGGTCAGGCTGACACTATATAGCACACTTAGATCACACAAGATGGTAGCAGAGGTGACTGGCAGAACATCAAGGATGAAAATACACAGGTGAGATAGGCAAAAGACAAAGTGAACAAACGAACAAGAGACTGAATGGAAAGAACAGAAGGGAAGGGAAATGCTTAAATGAGATGTATGAAGGAACCCCGTAAAGACAAGGATACAACTGGAGAAAAAGCGAGGATAATGAGTTAAAATGCAATGAACCAGTAACAGTAAAAACAACAAAGAACCAATGACCACAACAATCTTGATTTTAATTTTAAGCAGTTGAAAAGCTTCTATGCTTTTACTCATGGCAAAAAGCAGAACAGGCAGCAGATCAGACAATCGCCCTAGGAGGCAAAAGCTCTGAGAGAAATATGGGAAGCTGGCTATTTTTTAATGAAATACCCTGGGCAAACTGCGTCATAAAGAAGCTAGCAGGCAGATAAGAAACATAAATAAGCCATTTTAATTATACTTTCTTATTGGAGGCTTTCTCACAAGACACTGCTCTCATTATGAAAAAGTTACAAAAGTGACATTATCAAGAGCGTGCTCTCTTTGAACAATTAGTTTGACCTAATGAACACACAGCTCCCCTAATTAGCTAAGGAAAGTAAGAAAGATCCTACTGTTTGACTCTGCAGTGTAGACTAAGGAGAAAAAACTCCAGCAAGCAGAAAGCCTGCCAAAGAAGGAAACTATGATGATGAAATTTCAAATCGAGCTAGAGAAGCATTTAAAAAATAGGGGCTGCTCCAATAAAGATTTTGGCTTTTAAACAGAAGGGACAGAGAAATAAAGCACAGCTCGAATGTTTTTTTCTGCAAGGCAGTGCAGTGTATTTTCTGATCAGCTTAATTTTTATGAGTTAGCACCTGCAGCAGCACTCATATGCCAACTAATCCCACTCATTGCAGAGCTCCAGCACCCGTCAAAGCCTATCGCCAAACGTGCCCAAGTATGGAATAAAGCAACACCCAGCGCAGAGAGTATGCAATCTGGCGTGATACAGAACTGGGCAGTAACGAGAGCCTTTGGAGTGGCCTGCAGCAGGACGCAGTATGATACCCAGTGAACAGGAATAAACACCTCACTTGCCCCAGACAGACAAATTGCTCCAAGTGGGAGCAGCACTGTTTAGTAATTAAAAGCTGAATGCATGCCCTAGGGTAGGTTGTTACATGTGCTATAGAATTACTATTTTAAAAAAAACAAAACACATATCTGAGAAGAACATATTCTGATTGCTTGTTATTTGGTACAATGTAGGAAGGTAGGGACCAAGTTTAGCAAATCTAGGTCCTGTTCAGTTGGACTGTCATTCTCTCACCCTCTCATGATTCAGTGGTTGCCAATTATTGCACATACCTGTCTGACAAGAGCCAGCTGCAGTGATAGGTAGAGGATGATGTGGTGATCTTCTGGGGCCAAGTCACGTGCTCTTTAAGGATGGACCACATAATACAGAAAAAAAAGTGACTGTTAGATTGTACTTTGCAGAACTCCTTCACCATGAGTCAGACACAAGCACAGAAGAAAACCCCATCCTTTTCTACCAAAAACTAGTCTAGTAACAGGGGAGCACAACTAGACAAAAAGCAGATCAACACTGCCCTGGCTAAGCCAGGCTCACAGGAACAAGTATGAGGAAAACAACTGCCAGGATGTTATATAACTTACATGCTCCTTCATTAAATGCCACTTAATGTTTTGGAACTTGGAATAACTGATATGGAGAAAGCAGCTCAACTCATGACAAACCCCTTAAAACTTTATTTTAAATAATTCAGGTGAGGGAGATTAGTTGTTCAACTACATTGCCACTTTTCAAACAACAGAAGAGGGTTACAGTAGCACTGAAAAATTACTAATTGCTTCCCTTTTATTGTGACTATGAGCATGTAGAGGACTAAACATTACAAGCCTATGACATGAGCTTGTGCTCAAACACACAAAACATCCTCCACCCTGTAGCTTCTAGTCTAACCATTGACAGCAGACCCCTAATTTCGAAAGGGAAGACACTGAGGGAAGAATGAAGATTTAATAGCAGACACTGAGCCTGGACCAAAATCAAGGCCCTTACTTCTCAAGCTTAGACCAGTTAGATATTACCTACTTGTCCACAACAGGCAACAGCATGCACTGCAGTGATCCCTTGGCTAGTGAAGGCTGCAGTGTCTCCAGAACCACATGTGGAGGCTCTTCACACAGGACTGTGCAGGGAACAGAGATTGACAACCAGGGGCAGAACTATCCCTCTCAGACTACGCTAAGCATGAAACTGCAGTTTGAGCTTTCTAGCCTGTGGAGAAGCCATTAACCAAGCCAATTGGTTAAACACTGTCCTCAGTGTTTAGGAGATCTAATCTAGGAGCAACAGAGGGCACTGGCTCATGCCACCTACACTGGCAGCCCAGCTCAGGGACCAGTGGATTATCCTGTTCCTGACCCACAGAGCTCACTCCTAGCTGTGCAGCACAGGGAAGATGGGGAAGAGGAAGGTCCCTCATAGTCAACAGCGTTCCTGACCTCTTTCTGGGCTATGTTCCAGGGCACCAGAGAACCCTGCACCAGCATCACTGTGCCCAAAGCAAGCATGATTTACATCCTTAAGAGAGAGAAAGGAGCAGACTGACAAGGCTGGTGGTTAAAAACTCTGCCAAAACTACTTATTTGCAAATAATAAACAAACAAACAAAAAATCATATAATGACTTGAGGAAACAAACCACATACCATTTTAATGGCAGTCACCTCTCAAATGCTGCCTGTGAGCAAGTAGTGTTGGAGTTGACTTTTGTAAGTAATGGCCCTAATTTAATATGGACTGAATGTACCCTGTAACTCTGCAAATCAAGGTAGCACTCAAGGATTCTGAAGTACTGCCAAAGCCATCAAGGTGCAATTAGTACAGGCAAGTCACTAATATCTCCTTCCATTTTAAAAACAAACAAACGAAAAAGCAAACCAGGAAACCAAACCAAACCAACCAACCAAAGAAAAAACCCTCAAACCTAAACAACAAGAAGACTCCACAAGATAGAATTCAGCTTTGCCCCAAGCTGTTGGAGCAGGATAAGCTGCCTCTTTAGCAAGCACCTCCTATGAAACCTTCAGTAGCCTCTCCAACACTAAATAACAGAGGAAGGTTCACATGGGTGTATGGGAGAAAGATTAACTGCGCTTTTCGAAGGAAACAAAAGGTTCTTACTTAATTGCTCAGTTTTCTCAAAACAGGTATTACAAAAATATTTGATCCAATCTTCCAGCTGAAAAAGTCACTTAAGAAGATAGCTACAGGCCAAACCATGCCCTGAGAGGTCATGCATGTACTTTAAAAACAAGGAAGAGAAAAGAAAAAACCAAACTCGGACACTTAGGAAGACACAAGCAACTAGCTCGCTTTCACAGCAAAAACTGTTGGCTGAAGTTTGAGTACCTAATGTTTAGTTAGAAGCTTGTCTGCTTCCTAGCTAGAGTTAAGCTACCATGAAAACAAGCCACAGGCAGTGGGAAGGGTCAAAGGATAAAAGCAAATGCAATTTAAAAGCACTGCAGCACCACAATGACATCAAAATTTGGTAGTACTGAAAGCATTATGTTAAGAGTCTAGGAACTAGTGTAACTTAAACTCCTGATCTAAAGAGCGACTGAACGTATGGCTTTTTAAAATGTTATCTTCCAGATCTCTATAGGGTAAATAACCAGAATTAAGTCTGTGGTTTCAGCTTACTACATGCTCTTGCAACCACTGCTGCAAAAACAGTGCAAGACAAACATGCTGGATGACTCCTTGCTCAGCATCAGAAAAATGGCTAAGATCCCGCAACCAAATTTTCTTCACCTCTGTAAAGTATTTATTATCACTCCAAACCCAGAATTAGATACTTCAGCTCAAAACTGAAGACTATACAAGCTTCCATTTAGTTGCTAATTTATGTGGGCATCTACATTTACAAACTTAACTGCCCCAACAGCATCTAGTGTATTTTGGGTGGCGTGATTTAACTGTAACAGGGTCAGGAAGCTCACATCTCACCTCTCTATCACAACAGAATTAACAAAAAAAAAAGGTTTTAAACTTAAGCAGTTTTACTTGAAGTAACTGTAGTTGCAAATGAATTTAATTCACAGATACTTCCAGGGCAGAACCCTGGATCAGACTCCCTTAAAACACAGCAGTGGAGAACAGACACATGGTGACTGCTTTGTACTGCTAGCTCCATAGCCCCCTTTTCATACAACAGCTCATGTAAACACTCATTAGGACAGCAATCATCCCCTCAGTAAATGCACTGATGCCAAGTCACCTTATAGCGCAGCCTACACCCCGCTGATGAAGGTACTTTTCCACCATGAGGGAAATAGGAATTAAGCATACTTCACACAGGAATAGGGACAAAACTAGCTTTCCATATTTGGATGCTGGCATCATGTGAGGAAGCTGCATCTCTCAGCTCTGTAGATCTCATTGCAGCTAACTTGGGCCTAAGGTTATCTTCATTTAAAGGCAGAACAGGTACTCTAACCCTGGATATTTACACAAATGATCACTGCATTTAGCCCTCACATGAATGGTTTTGACATAGTATTGCTGAAATCTAACACACTAGTTTTAAACTTTCAGGCGAGGAAGCTTTACAAAAAAGACATTAAAACCAACAATCACTCTGAATTCATCCAAAGAAATATACAATGCAAGTGTCCACAAGATTTCTACTCACCTCTCTAATGTCTGAAGTGCCTTCTTGCTTAATTCATCCTGAGTGCCCTTCAGAGTAGCTGCAGGACAACATACCATGCCATTTAAAGAATTGAATTCAATGTTTCAGATTAAATAGTTACATATGCACGGAGTATTACAAACTGGGAGCATAAAATCCGTGGAAATCTTGTGGTGCATGTGCTCGTGGGCTGGAAAACATGACATTTTGTTTTCAACAAATAGCAAACCCCCAGTATTTTAACCTGAATTCTCAAATCCATTTTTATTACAGGCTCTTCCAATTCCCTTGTTCAAAATGCCAAAGCACTTTTTATCTACATATACCACTGAAAGGAGGACAATGGGACATACACTAACTAAATCCTAAGAGCATAACAAGCCTTCTGCCAGGTTGGTATATATGCTAAAAGCAGTAGCTAGCAGCATATTCTGACTCAGATACAGACCGTCTCCACCACCATCTTCATGTAGGAGGATGTTGCAGGTTAACACTAGGAGCCGAATTTACAGCTCTATTACAGAACCCTTGACAGTACATCAGCTCCCTTAAGACTGTAACAGACTTCTAGGCTACTTCAGATGTTATGACCACCAATGTCCTCCTTGGTGCCTCTAATAGCCTGGCTGGAGGATCTTGGCCACTATGCTCAATGTGTGAGAGCTAGTGATCAATAGCACGAAGTAGTACAAGTAGTTAAATTATCAGCAAACATCCACCTACGAATATATTTGACTTCATACATTAAGTCAGTGTAAGCTCCAGAATAGAAAGTTAGTAAGTAGTATATACTTAAGCAACAAAACCAGATAAAATTCAAGTATTCTTAGGAGGAAAGAGTTCTGTTTTTCTACAAGATGTCTGAAGGTAAACAGTTTCTCTGGGTTCTGCAACACACCAGTGAGTAACTTCAACAGCAACTTATTTTGCTGAAGTAGCTACAGTGATCAGACTTTCTTTATTCCCACATCTTCCAACAGTTTTTCAAAAAAACAAGTTCATTTGGGAAGAATAGCAATCTTCAGGATTTCCCCAAAGATCAAAAATTGCTTATGCCACAAAACCTACTCTAAGTAGTAAAAACTGAACAAAAAGTTTGCAGTTGAAAGAATAAATTTGAAGACATGGACTTTCATGCAAAATGCAGTGTTTATTAGAAGTAGCTGGAAATACTTCACTCTCCTAGCTTTGAATTGAGTATTCAGGTCTTTTGCCAAATGCTGGGAAAAGGATAGAGAGGAGGAAAATTTAGAAAAAAAAAGAATCAAGACTAATGTAAACATAAAAATTTGAGGAGATACCGGAAAGGATTTGATCATAGCTATAAACATTCATCCAGAAAAAAAATTGGATTCTGTTTCTCACAGAAACTACAAGATTCTTCAGTTAAGTTAGAGAGCAGTTCTGGACATGCTACACAATGTGAAAGACTGAAAGAGATTTTAATACTCATCCCCTAAAACAAACATAAAATGGAAAAGCTAGGAGAACATTTAGGTTCCACCTGGCAAGACATTTGACTGATTTTAAGCTTCTAGTCAGAAAAAGTCTCAAATATGTTATGGAAATGAAGTGATTAAAACTAGTCAGCTTTGCTTCTGCACTACTAGGAAACAGCAAGTGAGTCCCACCTCCCACAATATGAACTGCATCTTCAGCTACAACTAAGTTGGAAATGTAGTTGTCCATCTCTAAATCTGAGTGTGACTTGGATAAACATGTTGAAATTTGTTTATGACAACACCGAAGACTGATGCACTGATGCTGCAAGTTAAGCATGGCATTTACTAGACCTAAAGGAGATAAATTAGGAAAAAAAGCAATGAAAAGTGATTTGGGGAAGGATGCATAAAGAAGGTTGGCCAGCAGATCAAGGGAAGTGATCTTCCTCCTCTGCTCTCCTGAGAACCCACTTGGAGTACTGTGTTTAGCTCTGGGGCACAGGGCAGATATGGATCTGTTAGAGCAAGTCCAAAGAAAGGCCATGGAAATGATGAGAGGGATGGAACATCCCTCAGAGAGCTGAGGATGTTCAGCCGGGAGAAGAGAAGACTCTGAGAAAAAACTGTTGCAACCTTTCAGTATTTAAAGGAGGCTTATAAGAAAGATTGAAGCACAGTCTGAAAATCACATGGGGTATCCTGTGGCCCCTGGTGCCATAACTGTGCCCACAGCAGAGGGAGCATNACTTTGATTCAAATAACTTGCAAAGCAAGCTGACCACAGTAAGTCAGGGAGCACATGGGAGTTTAAGTTCCTGAAACTTCAGCAGTTACTCCTGTAAGACACAGTACTTTTGTAAATGCTGCTGTAGGAGCCTAAGATTTATTTTCTAAAGTACTCTAGGTTTTTTAAGGCAATTAAGCCTCACCAAACATCAACAGGACCTAAATATGAAGCTCTGAAGTCATATTTAAAAACAGAGGAGGGCAAGTTCTGTGTTAGTGAGCAGGTGCAGCACAGTAGGTGTGAATGCATGGAGGGAAACAAAGCTGAAGATCAGCATCAGCACATCCCCATCAGCACATCCCCATCAGTTAAAAGAAAGGGGTCTAGTTCAACCCTTGTCCCACAGACTGAACACCCATGAGCAACTGTGACATAATCAGGTCTATTTATGTAGCATATTAGTTTTATGGGAAATAATTCAGTTTATATTGTGCAAAACCTGTTTTATTATGTGAATCACAAAATAAGTGTGGATGACTGAGAGATGAACTTCAAAAATGCATTTCTCATCCAAACTAACACATCAATGTGCTTCCACCCTTTTAAACATACCAATTAGGCACCTAATGTGGCAAGGTGGACAGTTTTAGCATCCAGAATTACAATTAAAGATTGCATATGTTGACTGTTATCTCCAGAATCAAAAATTATGGGTTTGGTCACTAATAAGCAATGGCTATATTTTTTATTTATTTTTTTTTAACATTAACCAGTGCTGTCTGTATTCTGATTATTTATAAAATCCACAAGGACTGAAGAAAAATTCCAACTCAGTCTCTGACCTGTGTCATTATACCAACGTTTTAAGTTAAAACAAGATACAGCATACTCTCTCATCTCTGAAAAAGTGAGGGGTCTGTTAAGTCTACAAAGATGTTTTTCACAAGATGTGAGGTAGTGATGTTAGATTAAAAGTGCACTTGTATTTCACAATCCATTCTCAACCTGGTCTTTCCAGGTTTGACTTCATACATCCACCCAACTTCCACTGTCTTCAATGGATTCTTCACCAGGCCTAAGGGACAGAAGTTGACAATACAGCTTATGTCAAAATAGGAACTACAAGATGAGAAAGGTTTGCTGTTGATATTGGCCCACTGGAAACAGATCTGCAGAAAATCTAGTGCAGTGATAGATGGATGTTTTGTATGAACAACAGATTTGTGCTTCTAAGAGTGAGGCAAAAGTAGCAATTACTTCCTCCGAGGACACATCTTTCAGCTACTCAATGAGACTTATTTCAAGAAACAGGTAATTAGACATTAAGAACATGAACGCCTAAGTTTCAGGAAGTCTTATTTCATCCAGGAGTAAATCTAATATTTTTAAATTTAATCAAATGCTCCCACAAATTCTTCAAATTGTCATTCAGCATGATTCTCTCTTCTGGCTCCACTTTTTGCAGGTCACAAAGAAAAGGCTTTAATACAACTCCTCACTACCTTTGTCATACAGGAGGAGAAATTTTTACTAAAAGGATGTATTAAATAAGAAAGCCTAACCTTGGGTGGAAGACATCTTGATACAATGCATAAGCTTTACAAGGCAATTGGTCAAATGTCTCTGAAACACTTAGCTACCATTGAAAATGCTGACTCACTAAAAGTCAGCTCAAGTAGGAAGTTATATTAATCATACACAGATGTTTGTGTCTGCTTATGTCACTACAAACTAGTATAAAAACAATGATAAACAAGATTGACAGTATGGGACAGGACTACACAGGGGAGTCGCTATCTTCCTTTTAGCGTGTTCTACTCTTGCTTCCTCACTGTGATAGCTATTTGCTAATTAAAAATGTCTCATTAGTGCAAATTTGACATTTTCTAGTAAAATGCTGTTCCATGATTCATGATCCTTGTAAGTATGCTTTTGAAGGACTTAATCAAATTCATTAAAGTATAACCTGAAAGATGGAGATACATTCCTCAGATCTTCCTCAAATAACTGAGTGACTGGTCCTACTGACTTAAAGGCTAGAGATACAACAAGAAGGCAGATATTTCACTGTTTCACAACATGGATCAGATGTCACTCCAGAAAAAATCCAAGGCAGTTGTTGTGAACACTGTTTCCTTCACATTAAAAAGGACACTTACTACAGTATCTGAATAAATCTCTTGAAAACTCAGAGACTTCACAGAAGAAAAGTTTTTGACTTGCATTTTGCTGCACCAAAATATTTTTAGAGCCAGAGCACAGCACATGCCTCTACAACTGCATTCTTTAGAAACCACCTTCTTTCCATACTGAGGATAACAAATAGATCATAATAGGCTAACATAGGAAACCTTCTATCTCTCAAAATAGTCTCTGGGATTTTGCATAGCTTGAGGGAATATTTAAGCAAAATCTAGGCAAAATACCCTAAAAAAAGCTAGGCTGTTAAGCAGAACTAGATATTTTATGAACTTAAAAATGAGAATAGTCAAGCTAGGAAGGACTTATGTTTCTTGACACAAACTTTCTAGATGGAACTATTCTGGTGCAGGGAAGCGGAGAACTGAAGAGAGCTACAGAGGCTGTTAGCCTCCATGTTGGAAAGCAGTTCTTGGAACAGCTGATCAGATATAGCCAGCTGAAAAAATACACCAACTTGCACTACTGAAGAACACAAGACACTTCCTCATATACATGCCTTGCACAATCCTGGTGTAACTTGCAAGGTCAGCATACTTCCATGATACCATACAGTCATTCTAGCTTTCCTTCAAGGCTCATTTGCTCAGAGAAGAAACTAATTTGTTTCTATGGGACAAAACCGACAGAGAAGCCATTGGGCAGGACTGCCAAACTGATCAGGAAACATACTAGCTCAGGCATTATTCAAAGAAATTCTGTTAGAAGACTTCCTATTGATCTTAGAAGTCCTAGAAAAATCAAAGACTGTTCCCATCTGTGAGCATGATGAAAGCCAGGGCTAGAACTCTCCCGAACACTGGGACTTCAAGCCCTTCTGGCTACCAAGCACCAACTCTGCAGGAGCCCATTGTCCAGTCACTCAAAATCCAAGCAAGCAACATTAAAATAAAATACTTCTTACATTCAGCGCTCTATATCTAGTCAACATTCACATGTACCAGTGAAGTGCATATTTTTCTCTTGCTTACTTCTAAGCAGATAAAGAAACGACATCAGAGAGGCTGAATCTCTATGTGGAATCAGTATCACACCAGGAACTGAAGACAAGTATTTCTGACTCCAGTTCTTGGATTGTGTTTCTTTATGTGATTTACAAGTGGGTGGCAAAAATATGAAAATAGATGGAAAGTTTGGCTTTTTGTTGTGTAAGCAAGTGAAAGAAATGTGTTACAAATACTTAAGTATACCAAGCAGCTGGCTACAGTCAGATTATCATCTCTTAAGTAATGATTTGCAGTTTTTCCTTTAACTAAGAACTTTACAGTTCTCTGAGCAAGTGAACAGACCCCATTTGTCTGGCAGCCTGATTATTTTTCATGTCCAGTCAGCATTAAATTAGAGTTTCTAATAAATTTCCATTGCTTGTACTGAAGATTTTGAACAGATGCTCTCCATACAACATAACTGACAAACAAAACTCACCATCAGTAGCTTGAAGACTGTATGTCAGGCCCAGTGCCAGGTAACCCTTTGCTAGGGACTCTCCAGCATCCTCACCGAGGTCTATCACCACTTTAGCAAAGTATTCTCCTTCTTCCAGCTGCAAAAGAGGTAGGTTGAGACTTACAGGCTTTTCATCTACACTTGCTTCAATAAGATCATTCCATTAAACTTACCTGTAAGTGTTCTGAGAGCTATTCATACAAAGGCCTTCACTGGTGACAGTAAACACTCACAGAAAGGTGGATCTAGCAGGTCAGATTAGCAAACCTTGGTGCACATGCAGTTTGAGAAAAGTTTTGGTTTTGTTTTAAGCATCCACCCCAAACTAATTCCAGATGTTTAAGCTTAATGAAGGACACTACCTTATTTTTATATTTCCCTTCAGGTGTGCTTCAGTCATGCAATCTTTAACACCAACCTTGGACCAACTGACTACTTATATACTATCCTAGCAATACAATGAAAGGTCTAACAAGTTTCTTCCTTCAAAGGAAGACTATCCTGTTTTGCTGCAAAATGTTCTCAAATCTTAGCAAATTTTATTTCCTTTTAAAACATTCACAAGAGTAAAACAATAAAGCACTTCACTGCAAGCTGAGTTCAGCTACTGCTTACAGTTTTGCTACCACAAGGAGGCAGAAAATTCAGGACACAAATTTTGATCTGAAATATCACACTACCTAAGCAGCTCATGCTGCACTAGCCACGTTTTGTATGTTTTGCAAAGACAATTTCAAGAAAATGGTTTCAGTGTTATAGATTGTAATGTGAACAGAAAGCAGTCACAACTTCTCAGCATCAGTCTCCAAAATGGTGAATGCTCTACAGTACAGGCTGCTCCCCTCAAACTTCCTTTCCAGCTAATCACACAGATCTACGCCCAATGAAAATATAAAGCTTTAATATCTTTACAAATCTGAGTTCATGATAATTTTACATAAAAAATAATTTGAATATTTTATTATAGAACAGAGTGTTCCTCCTTTCTAACATCACTCATTAAACACCTCATTCTCATTAACTCTCATTAACATCACTCACCCAGCGTAAGTCAAAAAGAGTAAGACCTGTAGACTGTAAATATCTGGAGAGGTACAGGCAAAACCTGTCAGCAATGCTTGAAAGCTACAGTGCCTACAGGGAGACCTCATGATGAACTGGCATCAAAACATATTAGCAGACCATAAACTTCCCTTCTTAAGTAATCTGTTAATATGCCACCTAGGAACAGAATCTACTTGACTTGATATACTATGCTGTCAATGGGCCTCCTGGTTACACCACTTGAAGATGGTCAGGTAACAACATTGATTAACAGCTTCATAAACAAAGAAGCTGATATTTATAAGATGATACCAAACATAAGAAAAAAATATTGTTGATGTGAGCATGAAGAAAGGTTGAGAAGTGCAAGCAAAGAAGAAATTTCTGCCGCTTGGGTCTTTTACTTGTACAGCTCCCTGAGGTTGTACAATTCAAATTAGATATAGACCAATAGAATCATAGAATCATAGAATCATAGAATCATAGAATCATAGAATGGCCAGGTTGGAAGGGACCTCAAAGATC
>VWZO01016111.1:16411-64783 GCA_013396975.1 Bucco capensis
ATAGTTCCTGAATTTCTGAAACCTCAGATAAGTCAGCCCTATGAACAACAAATTTTATCATCAAATTCTTCTCTGAAAGCCCTATGAAGGTTTTACAGTGTTGCTGATTGCCTAAGTCAACTATGAATCTGGAAGCTACTAACTGAAACAGGAATATCCCGTCAGGTCATACTTGGGGCTATCAGCTAAACTGCAATGTCTTTGATGGCATACTCCAAAGTCTACAACATCAGAAACAGTTTTACTGACTTGAATGATGCTCAAATGAGACCCTTTAAACTCTGATCACATCAGAAAGACTACAGTTTATTCCAAGAGACTTCCTAATCCTGTCAGAAGCTCTATGGACTTCCCTGCCTCATACTGAAGCATGTTCTGGAACAAAGCCTAGGACAATAAAAGAAGAAAATGTCCCATGACTTGCCATATAAATAAAAAAAACCTCACCAGCACCACCACCACAACTTCCCCATGAAATAATAACTGAATTCTTCAGTTCTCAGGACCTCCTCTTATGTAAGACACTAAACCTCTGCAGTCAGAAAATTCATTATGCACCTCTTTTGCCACCATAAAACTACATTCCAACTCTCTTTATTTTTCTCCTCCCCACATACAGTTTTGTCCAAGAAGTCTTCACTAGATGAAGAAAAGACCTATACAAGGAATTCTAATAACTAGCAAACAAGGGTAGGTATGAGTGGAGTGTATGAATAAGGAGATTAAATGAAAGGTTTGGAGCTGAAATGACATTTAAAATTTGAGAGATTTTGCTCAGTTGTTTCTCTGAATGGTCACCTGATGGTGTTTCCTGGCTCTGACTGATGGCCTATGCTGCATAAATCAGCAGCACACCATTCAGCTTTCTTGCCTGACAGTTATTCTGGGCCACCTGTGAGTGTCAGATTAATCTATTGTATGAATAAGGAAAAACACAACTTTCAGAATGGCTGAATCAAGATGTCCATTCCTACTCCTACAGCGCCAGCCAAGGGGGAGTCTCCATATGAAAGGAACCAAAATGGTTCAGAGGAGGACTCCAATCTTAAGGTGACACAATACTGCATTGGAAGGGCAAGGAACATGGATCAAAATTTCTTGTTGCAACTTACAGGCCCTTGCTAGTAAGCTCTAAGCCACAAGATGCCATTTCTGCCACCACAGCATCACTTTGTGATTAGGAAATGCACAGCATACTGCTGTTACCTGGTTGCTAACAGTGCCAACAACGGCTCCCCCAACAGAAGCTTCCAATACCATGGAAAAGATATTTTGGGGGCATCAAGACCATCAGCAACAGCTTAAATTCCATTTTCTTAGAATCACTACTTGTTATTCTCTCAGAAGCAAGTGAAAAAAAAAATCTCAAAGCCACACAGATATACCCCTGATTTGGCCCTTACTGTTCTTCCATTCTTCTACATACTTTGCACTGAATAGCTGATGGAGAGAACACAGGTTGCAGTGAAACCTGCATGGAAGCTAAGCAACCTCTCCACCACACACAGGTACACACATGGCACCTGGAGAGAAACAGGCTGCCAAACTGTGACCTGACACTGATAAGACTGTAATACTGTGGGATTGGTTTGGGGTTTTTGTCCCCCCCTTCCACTCCCTCCACCATCTTTGATGGAAAATGAACAGCTGTTAGCTGTGTAACCCTGAGGGATGCTTTCCTCAAAACAGAGAGTGGCTGTTCCAGCCACCCTTGTTATTCGACCACAGGTTTTGGTGTATGCTCAAGCCAAGCCCAGGAGCATACTTACAAGGGAGTGGGGAACAGCAGGTGCTGTCCTCTGGCCTGTTGCCACCCAGCTTGTTTTTAGAAAAGCTCAAGCCCTACCCCACTGAATCAACACTCTCCAGGACTGTTAACGGGGAGCTGCAGTTCTCACCAGTACGGATTTAGAACAATTGAGGACAAGCAAACTGATGATGTACAGCAGCATAGAAACAGCACTTTACTGCACCAAAAAATAGGAGTGCACAAGGGAGGAGGTAGGAAACACATCAAGTGACAGCAGACTAAGGACAGCATACAATTTTAGTGAAGTAGGGGAGTTTCAACACCAGTGAGACTGAGTGATACTCAAGTGATATCCTCCATAGGATATCCAAATCCTATGGAAAGGGTATCTGCAAAATTATGCATCATTTTCATTATACTGTGTTGTAGTTATAGAGACTAATCCAAGAGTAAAAATTAAATATTGGGAAAAGAGAATGAGAAGAGGAAAAATGCACAGGAAGAAAGCAGTCAATACAGCATAGAATGGAAATGTTTTGTACCACAGCTGTTTATAGCATAGCATAGAGAGTGAATCATGTTACATATGTCAAGAAAAGAAGTCCCATGCTTTCTACTGCTGGTCTAGTCAGCATTTTCTTCATGTGTCACCAGTGCTAAGCCCACCAGCTTACTCTGCATGTAAGCTCAGCCCCCAATACTTAGAAACACTTGGGACTTGCCTCTATTGCAGCAAGAGTGGTTTGTTCACAAGGTTGATGTATAGAAGGTGAAACTCTTGATCGTTTTTGATGTCTAAAACCCTTGGGATTGCCCCAATAACACTAGCTGTGATGTAAGCAAAACTGTCTTTTTTAAAAGAAAGAAGACATCTCTAGTATTTGCTCCTTTTTTCTCAGTAGCCTCTTGCCCTAGCAATGCTGGTCTTCTGGAGTGTCCGCTCAGCAGGCAGAACAACTCCAGTCAGTAATGAGACTAGATTTGATGTTTCCATACTCTTCACACTGCAGTAACACCTAAGCATTTCCATGCGACTCCAGGGCTCCTAGGCGACTGACTACAAACACATGCACAGCATTTATTATCTATACTGACAGGGTCAACAACGGACAGAAGGAAAGAGAAGCATGCTAGAATTAAGTGGTCTGTGAAAGTAATGAATGATAAGCTGTTACCTCAGAAGAATGCAGCTCTAAATCTACATCTTGCCAACCTCCCTTCCCATCACACACTATGATGTATTGACCTCATGGTATGACTTACTCACTTTTTAACGACTCCATCCCTGGTCTGACCTGGCCTGACCCCACTCTCTTCTCCTTTTCCCTGACAGATAGCATGATCTCTGTCTTTCCAGCAAAGTGCTAGAGCAGAGCACTTCACTTTGCACACTAGGATCTTAAGAGTTAAAAAAAAATGAAGGAAATGTCCGAGAGGTACAGCACCATACTGTGCTGCAGCTTTTGCTATGGGGTGAAGTCTCTCTAAAAATGATAATAACAGCATCATTTGGTGCTACATGAGTTTATCACAACACTATTATTTTTGTTTTATTAACTGTGGGGCAATGAAAGGTGATCAGACCCAGTCAGCATGGCTTTATGAAGGGCAGGTCCTGTTTAACAAACCTGATCTCCTTCTAGGACTGGGTGATCTGCTTACTGGATGAAGGATAAGCTGTGGATGTTATCTATCTCGATTTTAGCAAAGCATTTGACACAGTTGCCCACAGCATTCTNAATAGTAAGAACATATCTCATGTCTTCCTACTCCCTGTTAGACCACAGTCCTAGAAGATTCAAGCTAATCCTAGGACTATAGCCCATTTGAAATCTATGGAGTAAAAGGCACAAAAAAACATCATAGTAGCCCTAAATACCTTTAAGTAAGGCTCCTAAAATAGAGAAATTCAGTACTTAACATTTGCCTATAGGCAGTTCTGGGTTTAGTATTTTCACAATACCTGCCATAACGGCGGCCTGGAGAACCTAGATTAGTAGTGAAATTAACAATACTGTACTATTAAAATATTAAAAACAACTCACGCTGTAACTCTGAGTCACTGCCAAAATAGCCAAGTGAGCATTCAGCTGAGGCTGTATCAGGGGGCTGACTGAAAGAGGGAATTTCAGCAAGCTTTTAAGTAAGTGGAACTCTGAATTTATAGAGGACCAAGGCAGGACAATCTCAGTCTGGACATATTCTGCTATAAGCTGCATCAAGTCTCCTATGAAAATTTAAAATAATACGCTGAACTTCAATGGCCAAAAACTTCATAGTGCATTCTGGAAAGCAAAAAGACAGTTTGCTAAACACAAATAGGCTTTGTGTTCACTTGCTAGAACCACTCACATGTGAGTTCAGCAAACTTGTGCTGAAACCCCAGCAAACTGGAAAGCTAGGCAACACAAGGGACCTTGACAGGCTGGAGAGGTGGGCTAATGCCAACCTCATGAAGCTCAACAAGACCAAGTGCAAGGTCCTGCATCTGGGTCGGGGCAATCCTAAGCACCAATATAGGCTGGGCAGGGACTGGCCTGAGAGCAGTCCTGAGGAAAAGGACTTGGGGGTGCTGGTGGATGAGAAGCTCAACATGAATCGCCAGTGTGCATTTGCAGCCCAGAAAGCCAACCATGTCCTGGGCTGCATCACAAGAAGCGTGGCTAGCAGGTTGAGGGAGGTGATTCTCCTCCTCTGCTCCACTCTCATGAGACCCTACCTGGAGTATTGCATCTAGTTCTGGAGCCCCCATTACAAGAAAGATATGGATGTGCTAGAATGTGTCCAGAGAAGGGCCACGAGGATGATCAAAGGGCTGGAGCACCTCTGCTATGAGGACAGGCTGAGAGAGTTGGGGTTATTCAGTCTGGAAAAGAGAAGGCTTTGAGGAGACCTTATTGTGGCCTTCCAGTAACTGAAGGGGGCCTACAAGAGGGTTGGTGAAAGACTTTTTAGGATCTCAGGCAGCAATAGGACTAGGGAGAATGGATATAAGCCTGAGGAGGGTAGATTTAGGTTAGATATTAGGAGGAAATTCTTCACCATGAGGGTGGTAAGACACTCAGACAGGTTGCCCAGAGAGGTGGTGGAAGCCCCATCCCTAGCAGTTTTTAAGGCCAGGCTAGATGGGGCTCTGAGCAACCTGATCTAGTGGGAAGTGTCCCTGCCCATGGCAGGGGGATTGGAACTAGATGATCTTTAAGGTCCCTTCCAACCCTGACAATTCTATGATGCCTCAAAAGTAATTTTGAGCCCATTACAAAAATATTTAAAACATCTGTGCAATGGGTTACATACAGTATAAAAGTTCCAATTTTACTGAAACATTTTGAACCTCCTGAGCTTTATTAAGTACAGGTCCAATTACATCCTGGCCAGACAAGTGTGGTCTTATATAGATGCACTAGTTTTAGAGATTTTCTTGTCCTCCAAGAAAACTGGCAAAAGCTTTAGATTAATGAAGTATTGATTTACTGTTCACCCTGCATTATTTTTTAATTTGTGAAAACCTATAACTCTGAAAAAGGTAACTAAAGCATTGCTTATATCACTCAACTGTTTACTGCAGGTCCAGTTGTAAAGCTAGTGGTTGACAGGGCAGATCATCTGTTGATGTAAGCCAGTATGGCGACAGTAATATGCCAGTGGAGTAGTGCCAACTTACATCAACTAATAATCTGGTCATACTGTCAGAACAGAAGCTGGGGGCATTCAGTTCTTTTCTACATCAGACTCTATTATATATTGATTTGCATGACAGAAAATGAATGTATGCATGTTTTTACTTTGATTTGTTCTGCACTGAGAGATTACTTCACAGAAGTGATCTGAGCATCCACAACGTTTTAAGTCACTATAGCACATTTCAATTAGTTTTTTGTTTTCCCTGGTTCTTACAGTGTGCTGAGACACCATATACAAAAGCCAGCAAAATGAGTTAAGTGACCACTAAATTAATCATGAAGGAAACTGAAGAAACTCTTCTATGCTCCTCATGACATTCAGTAATTATCCAGCTGCATAAATGCTTTTGTTTGGGGTTACTTTATGGTTTTGTTGTTTTGTTTTGTTTTTTATTTGGTTTGGGTTTTTATTGCTAGCAACTGAAGTAAGACTAAAGTACTGCTTATTCATGGACTGTAAACAAACTGAGTAAAATACTGCACCAAAAGCACACAGTAGACAGATGCAGGACAGCTAAATTAGCTGTTTCATTTGGATAAATGGTGATTTGATTTCACCCTTTTCTTGCCTAGCCAGCAATCAAGTACATAGATATATTTCCTAATCGAGAAATTAATCATATTTTATATGTTCTGAAGAGCAAAATATATTTGAGTATTTGTAACTGTTAATATTTGTCCATTAGACTGTTCCTGTACCACTTCTATCCTCCTTTCTATTTATACTGGCATTGATCAGCCTGTGCACTTCCAGTTTAAATGATTCAATTCTGATTTGATTGCTATGTAATTTAAATGCAAATAATTACTGTAAGGATGACATTTAGAAAAACACTTCTGCTAAGCAGGAAGGTCTTTATTAGGCACAGGAGTTTGCCAGTAATATCAGAAGCATCCCTTTGACTATGAGATGGGGGAACTTAATTCTTCTTAACGATGCTCCCTCTGATTTCCCTCTGACTCTCCTTAATTAAAACTCTTCTATGGCATCATCAACTTTGGTATCAGGCTAGAGCATAGGCCACTGAGAGAAAGGAAGAGAGGAGAGGAATATTTTTAATTTGGCTTTAGTTCATAAGGTTGTGCTCTAGATAACTGCATTAAATTCTCCTCTTGTGAAATCACGTTCGTATTTCATACTACACCCCACTTCTGAGCCATGGTCTGATTAACACTGAAGTGTGTTTCCCACAATGAAAAAGCAATAGATAGATGGAAAAAACCCTCTTACTTTGCAATAATCAAAACCTGCTCATTTTCCCCTTCTCTCTTCCATTTTTTAGGGTTAGCCTGTTACTCTATCAGCTTTCCCACATATGAGAAGTCTGGAGATACTGGGCCGCCTGAGGACAGAGCTGGAACTGAATTACAGTTTCATCATCTTTTTCCAAGTGTCTCTATAACAAGGTATTTTTATATACTAGCTGTCCTAGTGGATCCAAAGAGATTTTGGGGAGAAGCACCAATGAGAATGACAAATCTTGACTCTGCCCACTTCCTGGCATATATATTCATCTTCAGTTTAGGCTTATAATTTCACATTCAACTTCTCATCCATCACAGTCAGCAGACTTTAATGGCACCATTTGAAATTTAGTCATCAAGAGCAAGAGCTGCATAAATACCATGGTAACAAATGAAAGAAGAGGGATTCTATGACATTTCTTTTCTCACAATACAGAAACCTTTTCCTTGACCTCAGCTCACATCAGTGACCCAGTGTTCAGTAGAGTACCTCCATTAGAACTTCATTGCTACTGTTAAACTTATGAACATGCCAGGGATCTTGGTTTTCCTGTGGAGTCTCACAAGATGCATTCACTGTATTTCAGTTTTGTCCAAAGGCTAGTTATGGCAGAGGTTGCATGTGAGACCACAGGCTTCTTGAAGTCACTATTTGTGCTTAAAAGTGGTCAAAGTCAGTCAAAGCAAGCTCGAATGGGCCATTCTGCTATGTACCTTGTTGCCTTCTCTCAGGATCCTGAACATCACCACCTCATAGTTATAGTCAGTACAGTCAAGGCTGCCCCAAAAGTTCACATTCCTAACCAATCTTCCTTGTCTGTAAGTATCAGGCCTAACAGATTATCTTCCCTCATTGGCTTCATGGATCTAGGATCTTTCCTGGTTGCATTTCTGTTTAGAGTGGGAAGGCAGAAGAGTAAAAGATCTGTTTGCACTATGGGGATCATGACTTTGTCTCTGCTATTAAAATTCAAGCTTGATACCAAAATTTCAGAGAAAGATTTTCCTCACGTTTAACAAGACTGTTCTGCTGGGTTCTATTCAATTTTATTTTTTTTTCATCCTAGCAGTCACTGAGACAGCTGAATTGCCAGTGGAAGCTGTCAAGTTCTTGCAGTCCCTCACTACAGCCTTAAGTTAAAGCAGGAATTTAGCCCATAAGTTTCTCTAGCTTCAGAGCCTATAGAGTAAAAAATATCAATATAATTGATGTTTTAGACTAATGACAAGTTGATCGTGCTTTGAAAACTTCATCAGAGAAACTACTAAGTGTTCAACATAGCTGTAATCCCTGCCTTTCATATTGTTCTAACTTCTCTAAGAAACAGAAAAAAACCTTTATTTGCTTTATCAAAAAAATAACTTTCACTGTGAATGTTATTTCATATTACTGAATGATTTTCAACCCTCAAAATTTAGACACTGAGCTAAGTATTTAAAAGTACAAAAGCGTACAAAAGAGTTAAATTGCTCTATATAGAGAACACATGTAGGCTGAGTAGTTCAGCAAGGATTCCCTCAAGGCCCTCAGACTCCAAATATTTAATCCAGAACAAGACAGTTTTCATGTTTTGCTGACTCACCTAATTTTAACCATTACAGCATGAACAGGATAGTTTGTTCAAAACCATACATAACCAGATGTCGTTGATGGTCATGTAAACTGATACAACACAGGTTTAGCTGAATACCAACTTTGATAAGACTGGGGTGTTGAGGATGGGGAGCTGGGAGATAGGGGGACACACCACCAGCAAATCTAGCCCCTACAACTTTTCACCAAAATCTGGGCAGATTCTTCTAGTAATTTCTTTCATGCTTTCTTGCATCTTTGCTCTACTTACATTAGCAATTGTAATCCTTCACTGACTACAGGGACACCTCGTGGTGAGGACAGGTGAAAGCAGCAGGCTGCCATTCAATTAATTACGCCAAGCAGCAAAAACCTGACAGATGTTTCTGGTCCTTGGTATAATCAGAATTTCACAGGCACCAACTTCCACTCCCACTCTGCTTCTGGTGCATATATTAACACATCCAGAACAGAAAACACTGACACAGTAACTTCAACAACAAAGGAACAAGTCGTCCAGCAGACCTGAATCATCTAACTGTCCACTTAGAATTATTAACTTTTGTCTTCCAGGGTCCACAAAAGCAGCTAATTCAACTTAACATTCAGTTGAAGAAGCAGTCTCCAGAAGTGCTGTTATGTCTTTTTATCTCCTTGCTCTTTTATTTAATATGCCAGCAAAGCACATTTCAGTGGTGTACTGCAAAATTTCTTGCTGAGATTTTAATTTTTTTTTTAAAGGCACGCATGTGTATATGATTTTTAACAGGGATTCCCTTTCTCCCCACTGCAACTACAATGTAGCACTGTCACTGCAGCACCTGATCCATTACATAATAAGAATTGCATCAGCTTGCTTACCCAGTGCAGTGAACCAATGCAGACCTTGGCAGCCAGCAGAGGAATGGTGGGATCTGTAGGTCGCAGTTTAGCACACTCTCTGAGCACTGACACAGCATATGCTGACTGGAGGAGAGGAGGAGAGAGGAGGAGGAAATAAAAAAGGCTGATTAGACAATGCTGTTACAGAGTCCAAGCAAGGCATTTCAGTGAAACGTACAAAGAAATTCTATGATGTTAAGAATCACGTCAGCAACAAGTTAGCAACTTTATCCCACCTCCACACACACGGACACACATGTGCACGTGCAAACACACAATCTTCCCATCCTCAGAAGAAACGTGCCAAAGAACCAGCTCTGGCTATGCACTTCACAAGAAAGAGTTTTTCTCAGCTGTTAGCATACATTGGTTATTTTAACCCCTCCCTCCCAACTCACTAGAATTCTGTTTAGCTTCCCTTGCACACAACCATTTTACAGTAAGTCAGAAAAGATCATGAAGAGCTTATCCTCCAGTACATTAACATTTTAGGCCAACTCTACTCAGGCCTTTGTACAGCTGAAGTAATCTGCTCTGTAGATTGTTTTGTGTCTTCTTCAGTTCCAGAACATACAAGTGTAAACTGGGATCCCACCACACAAAGGGTGGAGCAAGCAAATGAAGAGCAATACACTGTTTGGTGGGTGATTATGTTAGAAAGAAAGCACATATAACTCTTGCCGTCTTTCTGGTGCTATGCTACCATTATTGATCATAGCCAGGAAGAGAAGGACTTGGGGGTCATGGTGGATGAAAAGNGTTGTGGGGGGGATGTTGGAACTAGATGATCTTTGAGGTCCCTTCCAACCTGGCCATTCTATGATTCTATGATTCTACCATTAAAGAATTATGTTTATTAGGATTAGCAGTTATATAGCCCTTTTGATTCAACTCACTCTATAAACATTGCTTTTTACAGCACACATTAACAGCTGCTGCTTTTCAGAATGCTTAAAGGGAAATGAAGAAAGCTCTAGTCTGAGATGCTGGTGAAGAAGTGACAGAAGTTGCCTTGCCAATTTTCTACCCCACCTGGGCCACAGTTTCTTTTATGTTTCCAACCCTCCTCATTACTGACCCCTGAGAGTTCTAAATTCTCTCATCCTTGAGTTAAAGAGGAAGGTTTCTCAGAATTTCTCCTTACATGCCTCATTCTCTAGTACACCATCCTGACAACACACAGACCTCTCATTCAGCGTTCCCTCTCATAAGCCCATTAAACAGTAACAGCCTTTCCATGTTACAGGAGAGAAGCAACAGAAGCTTGCAGAGCCAAAATAACTGCTATTCCTATTAGGTCCTGGACATCTCCCCTTGACTGTAAGTCCCCAGGGCCTCTCCCCACCAGAGCTCTGCCCAGCATAGGCAGCTGGGTCTGGTGTCTGCTCCAATCCCCTGCAGCCTCACACTGCAATTTCACACTCCCACTGGCCATCAGCACTTGCCCTCCCTCACATCACACCAAGGCAGGCTGTGCCTGCCGCCTCCTTTCTCCACAGAACTGAAGGTCCACTTTCTGCTGTAAGATTCAGAAATCTGAACAGGAATTACTTGGAAGGGAGCCTGGGAAAAAAATAAAAACAGATACACAACAGCACTGTCCATGCTAAGGCAAAGATTGGTTTCATAACCAAAGATGAGAGCTCTGCAACAGTGGAATGCAAACCCTGCTGCTTGAAAAGCTTGTGTACCTGTTGTGTGGTCTGAAGAAGAGCAAAAGCATGCCCTGCGTTGTCCAGGCTGCTCCCACCTACCTAAAGCAATGGGTATCATCAATAAAAGTGAGGAAATACTTGCTATTTTACAATTTTGAATGCACAATTTGCCTAAAGCCAAAAGGAAGCTTGTCTCAGAGCAAAAATAGGAATCAAACTTTGTCCTAGAGCTTAAACCATTACCTCAATCCTTTTCAGTAACAAAGACTTAGGTAATTCAACCCTGAGGTACAGGAAGAAACACATAGTGACGCTCTGCTTTCAGGAGGTAACCACCATTCCTCAGAATGAACCTCCCTGACATGTTAAGAACAAATAGCATCTCAGGTTTTAATGGCATCTTATTCCTCCCACTCACTGAAAGCTACCTGCACTGCAGACATCTGGTATTCCCAGTTGCACTACTGGACACGTTGTAAATGCAAGAATAATCCCACGAGGGTCCTAGCCTGGCACATCATCATCCTGCCCTCTTGCCTACATTCCAGTCCCACAGGTGTTTCCAGACAAGAGAAACTCAAGAGTACAGCAGGACAACAGACACCTTGCCAGTCAGTATATCTGCAGCTAAACCTTCCCCAACCCTTGTCATCTCACCATGCAAAAGTGAAGTGAAAAGGCCAACTATGTAAATGAACTTACACTGTTCTTTGCCAGCACTTTTAGAAACAGATACAAACCAAGACCAGTGGTGGTTTCTCAGCTCCCCATCAGCAGCATAACAAAAGGGAAAGCAGGAGGCACCTGGGAGCTGATGACAGCTGCCCCACAGGCAAGAACAGCTAGCACTAACACAAACCATAGCAGCAAGAGGCCTGTCCTAATTTGGGCCACAACTGTAGGACGTTCCTGAGCCTCCATCAGAAGAGAAGTGATAGAACTTGGCTCCTTGCTAGTTCCTCTTGAACTCTCCTCCCTCTCCATCTGCAGTCTGTGCACTGAGTAAGGTTGGTCCTTGGAACAAGCCAACCCTGCAGCCTCCAATGGCCTCAGACCACAGAGAGCTTCTTGTGTTTGTCCTGAATTCAGGAGACAAGTGAAAAACACTGACTAATGAATGCTGCAAAGCAGAAAGTCCAACACCCAAACACCTCATGTGTGGAGCCACTTTACCACATGCACTCAGGAGCTTCCGAATATGGTTTTACAGAGCGAGAGCCACAGTCTCCACGCTGCTTCTACAACATTTACAATGTTATGTCACTTTAAAGAAGTTTATAAAATTTGCAATTAAACATACAGAGCAGCAGTGGTTTTAGAAAAAGGATGACATGAAGCTTTTCTCCCCAGCTGCATTTTAAAATTCAAGAGGTCTATACGATTTCACCTTTAAAAACTTTACTTAGCAGAAACTATATATAGATGATGAAAATGTTAGTCAAGAAATGACAGGAGAGAGAATATTCCACTCCCACAGCGACCTTACTAATGGACAGTGGCAAGACGTAGTATGAAGGTGTTTTAAAGATATAAACATTAATAGGCAGGGAACAAACATCTTCCACTCAGTATTGAATGCAGATGTCATTGGTTTGTAAAAATGTTTAATATGAAACAGTAATTGTGTAGCACTGAAACAATGGGATAATTAAAATGTACATATTCTTTCACTTAGCACTGGTCAACCAGGCTGCCAAGTGCATTGTTTGCAAGATTCACTGCAAGGCAATAATAATTAGATTTATTGGTGAGACATTTTTTGAGAAGAGCAGAGGTTGAACTCCAAGTAAGAGTATGCTTCCCACTCACAATTCCAAGCTTCAGAGGAGCTCACAAAAATTCAAGCCAGGGTTTAAGCTCTTTCTGCTTAGCTTGCTAATTGCTGGATTATAATGACTGCACTGGAACCAGTTCCCAAGGATTTCAGAAAGCTAGCAATTTGCCTCTAAGTCTCATTTGGCCTCTTTCTGGGTAAAAGGCTTTTAAGTCTCTCCAAACACACACAAACTTATTAAACAGACATGGTTTAAATAAATGGCATGCTTGCCAACAGTTGCCTCATGAGGGTTTCAACTTTGTTTATGGGAGGTCTAACATAGGAATTCTCAGCCTGGGGATCCTCAACAGGTTTAAGGAGATTCATGACCATCCTTCCCCTTTGTTATGACCAACAAAGCACAGAGCTCAAATCAGGTTATGGAGGGAAAACACTGCTTTACTGGGAATGTTCAGCTATCACAAAAAGGTGAACTGTGTGTAAGAACTTCAATTACCACAGTTTGGCATCTCCATCCTTCACACACCAATGGAGACAGGGAAGGACATGGCACTACTGTTCCATATTTAAATCCAGTATTTATGGGAAGCTGTTTGTCTGTTTTTTTCCTCACAATCTATTCACATACAATATTTTTCTTCTGCAGAGATCACAAACATACTGCATAATCATTTAAGAAAAGAAAATTAGGAAAGACAGTTTCTGGGAAGCAGCAAGCAATACTCACAAATGGTCACTTTCAATATACACTTCTGAAAGAGGTATCACATCCACTAAGGAGTGTGTGCGTGGGTAAGGAGAAGGATGGAGACAACAACTTCCCCTAAGTAATTACAGCACCCATGGTTTTGAATCCTGTCAGGGAGTAAAATGTAAACAAAACACTTCTACCCAAATACAAAACAGAACTCCCATTCCTCATTTACTAATTATATAATGAAGCATGCAAACATACTCCTCAAAGATGCTTGCACGTGAGCAGTACAAAATGAAGAATAGTCTAGAGTTAATTCTCTTTCTTACTAGATGTTGCCATCAATTATGGTAAACACAGAAATGCTGTCCAAGAGATGCTGTCCAAATGCTCATTTTCCTAGCTCACTCCAACACAATTTTCATTCTTTCCCCTCCTCTCTCCCACCACACTGAAGCAACAAAAGAAGGGCATCAGAGATTCATTTCATATTTATAAGATAAAGAAACAACAAATGTAAGTAAAAGGAAGAAGAATTTCCAGACAGTAAATCATGCCAGACAGACCTGACACACCATAAACAGTTGCTCTTCTCTTACAAAGGTTCCAAAAAAACCTTTTACTTTTTTGCTTCTTTGGTAATACTTTTCAGACAGAGGGGAAAAATGTTCTTCAGGGTGGTGGTTTTGATTGACAGCCTCATTCTCAATTCACCTGGCAGTTTACTACACAAACAAATCTCCACAACTAGTACTGTCTTATGTCTAGCATTATCCTGTCTGATTTTAAAAACTGCACTATTTCAAAGTTATTGTGGGGAAGGAAGGGAAATCTTTCATCATTATGCAAGAATTAGTATTTCCAGTATCCTGAGATTCACAGTAATGTATCTATAAATGACCTTGAATTAACACGGGAAGACGACACAGAGTGAGTTAGAAATTGAGAATTCTGGAATTGGTTGTTTTGGTGTGAGCTTTTCACTGAATTTCTAGATTTATGTGAATCCCTCAGCATGAACATTATTCCCCTATGATATTTACTTCTCTCAACACAGGGACAAATTCTCCTCTTTTCTTTTACCTTGTGTCTATCAAATTAGAGCACTGGAATTAAGCAGCTTCAGATACTCACTTTTTTAAGTACCTCTTAAATTCTAAGATCTAAGATCCCTGCTAATATGACAAACACCTCACCTCACACTTTCTGTCAAGAAAAGAGTTAAGCCTGAAGGCAGTTATACAGCCCACCTAGGTATTCTGCTCAACAGTCAGGCATCTTTGGAAATTTCCATTTTTTGTACTATCTACAGCACACAGGCACACTCCCTTTTAATCTTCCTTTTGCACTAAAGGAAACCAAACTATTGAATATCCCCTAGATAGCTGACCTTAGTAACAAGATCTTTAACCAATGAATGCTCAATATTTTAACTTTCATTCTTCAGCAATGCTATTTAAGGAGCCATCTGAGGCCTCTACTGGTCCCAAGGTTCCTGCCTTGCAATGCAAAGAGAAATGTACTCTTTTATGCCAGTTGCCTAGCAACCAGCCTAAGCTTTTGCAAGGAAACCAACAGAAGGAACAGCTTAAATCATAAAATCCGTCTGCTTTTGCTGCAGAATTATGCATCAAATATATTTATAACTTTCCTTCTAACCTTCTGGAAAGCTGTATGTTGGCAGTACAGGAATGGCTGAGTCAAACTCGAAGCTCCTTGAAGCTGTTAGAAACATCTGCTTTTGCTGCACTGTTTAAATAAAGGAAAGTATTCCTTTTTTTGGGGGGGTACAAGCAGCTCAGGCATTAGCTTGTCATTATTCGGCTATGACCAGTATGTATCAGCAACTTGTGAAGGGCTCCAAAATCAGAGTTCATGCCTGTATAAGAGTGATTTCAAAACCCTAAAAACGTTGCCAACACAACCAGGCAGGGCTGCTGAGCAGCCAAGGGAGCACAGTGACACTGCAAGATGGGCTCTGGGAATAGCTGGAGCCTAGTGCCCCAGAAAAAACAACCCAATGACAGTTGCCAGGAAGGACGTGATTATTTCCCGTTGTATAACACTAGGCACCACCTGAAGTGCTATGTTATTAAGAAAGCCATTCAGATAGACAAGCATGACTCTTCCTCTGTGCCTTAAAGATGAACAAACACAAGAGAAGAACAGAGAGGTGCATTTTGTGTAGTTGAAAACAGCTTTACCTGCTTGGTTTTGCAAGGCACCATGCTCCAAGCTTAAACAACTCTACTGCCAGTCTATCTTATCTATATGGTAATGTTGACTATTGTCTCTACTGTGTCCTCAGTAGAGGCTAGCAGGAGCTGGGGAGGATCAGCAATGATGCAGTTGTTTCTAAAGTTGTGCAATTGCTGTCCTAAAGGCAAACACTGGGCTGATGGTGTTGTGTCAACAGGGCTGGACAGCTGCATGCCAGGCACCCCAGGAATACATAACCACCATAAGCAATCTCAGCACAAGGATTGCTGAGCACAGGCCTTGCCTCCAGGTAACTGCTTCCAGCGCCACTGGACTCTCACAGAGGCTCTTACCCACTGCCCCTTCAATTGCTCCTGAGTTCTTCCTTTACACACTTTTTGCTGTACTTCACCTCTAAATGATTATGCAGGGTGAGGGGTAAAAGCAGATTATGCTTTCCTTGCAGATACTTCAGAATTCCCTAGGCTGGCCTGAGTCTCCTCTCAAGAAAAACCTTAAAGCTTATAATGCAGCACTAACAGAGTAATGTTACAGGGGTATGTGTGTGTGTGGGGGGGGTGGGGGGTGGGTGGCAGAAACATTAGATATGACCATGAAAATGGTTTTATATACTGCTTACACGAATAAACATCCACTGGACATGAGAGATCAGTGTAAGACTGTTGCAAGTTGAATGGCTCAATTAGGGTACCCAACATTTTTAGACTAAGTAGACTCTGTTCACAGAATAATTTTACAGCTATCCTTGAAGAATTCCACCTTCATTACCCTTAGGAAAATGGCACATCAGCGTCACCAAATACAAATATTGTCTCCTTGGTTGGTAGGTAGAGGAGAGGCATCAAAGTTGCCTCACGTTGTTCAAGGCATATATTTTATCAGTTTATCTTTTTCTTAAGAAGTAAGACAGGTAAAAAAGACACAATGCAAGTCCAACAAGACTTTCTGAATCACTATCAATTTAAGGTAGAGCCCAATATTACAATGCACTTCTGCATCTCTGCTCCCAGACAGCTCCAGTGACACTTTGGGACACCCACACTGGGTCCCATGTGAAGCTCTTAGGTGGACAGAAATCTGAACAGAGGAACAAGTAATTGACCCGACTGGTCCAAGGACAGGGAAATGCTTGAAAGAGCATAGGGGCCCTATTTCACATCCCTTATGCCTCCAACTTCAGATACCCTACTCTGCAGGACTACTGTGTGCTGGTAATTGCCACACACACACACACACCCCCTCCCCACAGTGGAAACTGTTTAGCTGAAAAACAGCAGCACAGATCACATCTGCCTTAATAGCCTTCTCTCTCTTCACTATTGTGAAGACTACAAAGTCTCCCTACTCTATAAATAAGCGTTTGGTCCTTCCTTTCCCCATTCTGCTGAATACAGATCACTTCTACAAAACCTTGAGACAAGCAGATGCAACCTACTGCACTTGTTTTACTCAGGCAGCAGGACAGTGGCTCTGCCAGATGGCAGCCAGCTCACCACTCAGGCTCCAGCTTGTCTATGCATGGCAGCAAATCCAGGGAGCTGCTATGCCCACTCTCGCTGTTGTATTACCACATTGCAAAGGTTATTACCAGAAGAAGAAACTTAAAGCAGCTGTGAAGAATTCAAGATCCAGTTTTCCAGCTCCAGTTCAGAAAAACAGGGATGCTGCACTAGACTTAAACCTTTCTCTTGCTTATCCAGAACTACACTTAGTGACAGAGGACATCTCTCCCTATGTCTTCACCTTTGTCTAGGCTTTCACAGCATTTCTTCTAAAATTGGCTACAAAAGTCTTTTGAATTTCATGGTAGATTTTAATCATTTAAACAAACATGCTCCTTTTGTTCAGAAAATATACAGCTCTGTATATATGCATTTCCAAGAATGGGTTAAAAAACAAGCAGACCACACCATCTTTTTCATTATTCAAGTTGCTGAGAAGCACAGGAAAGTGAAATTGCTGTCGCTCCATTATTTCCAACACTGAAGCACTCAGAAGATAGACAAGGTTATGCTTCTCTGAGCTTTTTCATTCACTGTTTTATAAAACTCTAAGATTTTGCTTGTTCTGTAAGAACTTACTGAAGTGATGTGCCTGGTTTTTGTTAAGACACGTGCTTTTTAGAATAATGTCTAAACTCAAGCCTACATACAGCAATGAGCCTAGGTGGCAGGCTTGACATTGAGACTGATCACTTGTGAAAAATGGCAGCCACCATTTGGCAATTATTTGACTGTCAGGGGGAGAAATGTTTGAAGCTTGAAATTCAACTTGACTGACTTAACCTGAAGATACATAAAATTAACACTAGTCAAATGCAGCAGAGAATAGAGGGTAAGACAGGCTTTTACAGCACTTCTAAGAAGGTCAGAGACCGCAAATCCAAAAAACATGTTTTAAAAAAAACCAAACCAGACTCCAAAGTTTCCAGCATTTACACGTTGATAAAACTGTTCCTGTCATACTCAGGATTTATGAACATGATTTGCTGTACTGCAGAACAAGTAACGCTGCAGGATATGAGATTTCATTACCAAGAAATGAGATCAGGAATTGGCTGTGACTGAGACAGGTGAAAACAGATCTTTTACCTTCAAAAGCTCAAGAGTACTCTGCATTCTGTAATCTAGACAGACCACACTGTTTTCTCATCAGCTCTTTCCTGCTACACTGGAGTACTTACTTTTAAATTAACTCTGTTCTGCTATCAACCTGTGAAGCAATATAACAAGGTATGACACATCTTCCATTAGCAAGATGACGTATTGCAGAGTATACGACATGAATCCTCGGGGAATACTTCAGGATTACAAGTGAAATAGCACACAAATAAGATTGCTGGGTAAGGGAATTCCCTCTGCCCCATAATGGGCTCAGAACGTTTTACATCAACTCAGAGCTTTTACATCAATGGGCAAGACCAAGCCATTTTACCTTGTAAATATTTAAAGTATAGGCAAAAAGACATGACATACTTGAAAATCTGAGAAGATAGGCCAGTCATAGATACAGATACTTGTACTGCCCTTTTTTTTTTTTCTCCCCCTCTTAAATTATCAAATATTCAGTAACTTCTAGGGAAGGTGAAGAGGTATGTAAACACACAAGGACAAGGACAGAGTTCTCATGGAAACTGTTAGAAGCATTTTTCTCCCCTATGCTAACCTAAGATTGAACCACAATTACTCTCTGTATACACACACTCTATCTCAACCATCAGCAGCTAAAATCTAGATTTGCTCTCCAGCAAATTACTAAAGCTGTTGAGAAACAGGTTACACAACCTGTAAAGCCACTAAAGCTCCCAGACACTTCCTGTGTTTATGCAAAGATACTGTGCCTTTCTATCATAGCCTATCTAGCCATTGTTGTCCTCAGTATCAAGAGATCAGGTATCTAGAGGATTTGCAAAGGCACAGAGGGCAGCAATGTGCTAAGTCAAGCTAAATGCCAAGGGAAGCTGGGCCTGACTTGTAAACCCCCCACCTGACATAGACCAGTGCAAGGTATTAGCACTACAGTGCCAGGCTCATTGTTTACGTATTCCACCAGTAGCTTCAAGTTTCCTCACACATGACTGAGTCAAGCCATCATTTTTATACTTGGAACTAGATTTTGAAATGTTTGTACTGAACTCCTATAGGAATCTCACTAAACATCTCCCTGTTGATCTAATATACTTTGTCAAAGTTTTGATGTCTCCTTTTAAGAGATCTAGCCGATTTGATATAACTGTGCTGTCACAGAACAGGGTCAGAGTTTGCAAGGTCTCACCAAGTATACCACTGGTGCCTCACAGTGAGGTCACTGGTGACCAACATTTGCCTAGGGTGTTCCAGAGATCCCCCAGTGATGCAGGCTTCATACAGCCCCCACAAGCAAATTTTTTTACATTGTACTATTATTCTTATTTTTTTTGTCTTAATAGGAAACATGAACTTGTGTTGCTACAACTGGAAGGTCTCATGCTTTGTCCTACTCACCACAGACAAGATTAACCCCTTCTAAGTGCTCTTGAAGACTAGTCTCTTAGAATTTTCCTCCCTTCTAAGGTAACAAGAATTCAATTCTTTCAATCTTTCCACAGTCCCATTTACTATATCCTTATCTGTCCCTGATGCTCTTTATTAGACTGTGCATATTCAAACAAGTAAGCTAGATACACTCTGCCAGAGGAAAACATGCCCATTCTAAGTCCTTTGATTTGAACCTTACCTTTCCACAAGCCACCATGGACAGGGCAAGCTGGTACCAAAGGTGAAATTCATCAAATGCAAACTTCATGGCTCTCTCCAAGCACTGAGAAATAAGTAGCGGGAGAAATATCAGTTGGAAGGTTTTGTGATTTGTTTTGGTTTGGTTTTTTTAATATCTTTAGTCAAGATTGCTGCTTGGCTTAGTAATCAAATCAGGGGAAACAATTCATTGTGGTCGAGAGCCCAGATGATTTTTATTTCTTTTAATAAGTTTCCTCTTCTCAGTTAATGGGGCTTGCTAGCATACACCATCACGTCAAATGATACCCACTTTGTGGTGCCTACACCAAATATTTTAATGTCTTAAACAGTTCTGTGTACATTTCTGGCCTGTGCTGCCACAGGTCTGTAGCTGTTTCTACTAATTGCCAACTAGTGTGCTTCATTTTCACCTTCCCCAACAAATGACTGTGAAGAGGGACTTTGCCTGCGTGTTTCAAGTGGAATTTTCAGCAGTAGACAGGAGGAGGTACCTCAGAAAGCATGACATACTGCCCTCTTCTGCCCAGCGTGATACTGAGGAGGTCATAGACTGCAGAAGCATCCCGGAGGCTGACAGCTCGGTCATCCTTCTGGTCTGGGGCTCGGCTGATCACCGCATCCCGGTTTGCCTGGGCAGAGACACAAGTGAAGCATCAGACCCCAAAAAACCAAGAGAGAATCGACTCCTCCACAGGAAGTCCCACCCATCATGCTCCATAGGAAGTTCCACCTATCATGTCTAGCACTATGTTTAAAATCATCTCAAGATACTTTTTAACTCATCCCAGTACAAGGAAGGTGTTTCCACAGAGTTGCTTTTTATCCACATGAAACAAACTCAAGACTATAGCTACAGATACAGAAAGGAACTGCTAGGAATACCTCACTTGGCTTTGTTTCTCAGAATTAGAAAATAGATCCCATTTCCTCAACAATCAGAAATTTGAGGTCAACCTTACATTCCTTATTACTTCAATTGTCAGAAACTGTGATAACTGCTCCCACAGTTGATATTTTATCTTCTATGCTGGCACTTGATTTCTTCCCAACAGCATGTTTTTCTTTTCTTCTTTTCTGCTATTCACTTTTATTTTTTAATTTAAGCAGGCTGCTTTTAGTAATCAGATTTGCTTGTCACCAATTTAATGCAATTAGAGGTCTGGGTGATGCAACACCAAATATTTTTTTCAAAAAAGTGTAAATTTTACATAATGTACCGTTGCATTGCTCAGCCTAGATCAAAAAGAAACATTAGTTTTGACAGAAAATGATCAGTCTAGCCATTTTCCAAAATACCATATGCCATAGACTCAGATTTACCTCAAGAATCCAGTCTTTTTGTTTTCTGAGCACAAAGAGGGAGATTTAAATCCTAGAGTAAACAGCAAAGCCCCTCTGATTTCTGGACACAGAGGACTTCACCCAAACTGTTTAACCTCTGAGAGAGACAGTGCTGGATGCCAGTGAGTGCTAGCCACTGACTGATAGCACAGATACACTGCCCCGGGCTCCTCAGCTGAAAGGGGGGCAACATTCAAGTTTGGACATCGAAAAGATCAGAAAAATTAAGAAGATTGCAGGCAGTTTCACCTGGGGCAAAGACGAACAAAACATTCCCTCCCTGAAGTAGGAAGGTTATGAGATTTATTTTATAATACTTACTACTATAATCTCACAGCTACTTCTTTCTAATCAGAGGGAGATTTTTTTTTCCTCAAAAGGTTAAACATGGGAATTAAGTGTAATAAAAATTTCCAGAATACACAGCCCTAAAGCCCACGCATATTTCATTATGATTAAGCTGCAGCTGTTTCACCATGATGTTATCTGTGTAATGTCCCAGTTCCAAGCACTCTTCATCACAGCCTCCAGCTGAGACAGCAAACACAATTACTGAAAACTAACACAATCACAACCAAGAGCTAAATGGCGTCTGCAGTTAAAGGCAAACTGACAGATCAGACTCAGTCTAGTGTTTGCACAAATAAACTTGAGACACAAAACTATTTATCTTTTTCATGTTACTGCAAAAGATGTAATTTGTGATTTAAAAAAATAGTTCAGAACGATAGGTTGCATAAGAGAATGAAACAAACTTTGAAGCAAAAATCCTGCAACCAGACTACAGAAGCATAGCTTGTTACCTTTATTAGTAGAACTAAAACAAATACAAGTAAGAATGAAAAAAATGTTTAAGCTCTGTTTAGATTTTACCCAAGACTTTAAGGAGTTAGAAGTGAAGGCAGATACATAACAATTCTGAGCTTGCTACTTGAAAGAGTTAAAGGAACAGAATATATAGAATAATCCTTACTGCTGAGTGAATCCTCCTGAGTGTATACAACAGCATTAACTATTTTTTCTGCACCTGTTACATTGTTATGACAATTGTTTATAGAAAATAGCTACAGAGATAGAAGCCTTATGCACTGTAATCTCATCATCAAGCTCCCATTAGAGTCAGCTTTTTTGGGCATCTATCTAGTCCCAAGCTATGATTTTTAAGTTAATGCATTGGCACAGTTAGAAAATTAATCAGAATTGGTGAGTGCCCATTAGCATCTGCTAACAGATACTGGGGTACTAGAGGGAAGAACATGCCCAAATCCTGCAACAATCAAGAATATTGTAATATATTGAATATTATACTGAATATAATAAGGATGCAACATTCTAAAACTGTACTCCTACTGAACATATCATACTTTACCTGAGCAGACAAAAGTTAAAAAAAACACAAGCATCAGCATGACTAATATTCTTTTCAAGGTGGTCATAAACCTGCTTATGTTGTTCAAGCTTTCAAATCTCAAAGTCACAGAAGGTCTCTGCAATACCTCACTCTCTAATCATCACTTCTACCCCAACCATTTTTTAATACCAAACATATTTCCAATTGCTAACTCCAGTTGCTCTAAATAAAAGTTCCCTTATTATCACAGATATATAAATAACAAAACAAAGTCAAAACAAAAGGTGCAAACCTCAAAACAAACTAATTGAACAGTAGCAAGAACACGGAGTGCATCTAACACAACATAAATTATCACCCCAAGGCTCAAGGTAACAGTTATCGCTGCAGTGTTACATAGAGGAGGGCAGCGAAGGAAATGCGAATCACTGTTTCTTGAGGGAAATTGGCATGTTTCTGTGGTCTGCTTCTCACAGAAGGAAGGGTACTGTGACCCAGAATATGATTAGCCAATTCATCTGTCTTTACATCTTTTTTTTTTTGTAACAGGCACAGTCTGAAAATCANTCAGCGCGCTTGGAAAAGGCGCTGATGAGGAGTGTGGATGGAGCCCTCCCTGGATCTTCGTTCACGAAGCCTAGACATAAATTTTTGTAAACTTCAGTTTGGCCATGAGAAATCATGACAGTTGCTGATAAGTACAGATGTAAAATAGTTGTAACTACTGCAACATAGCATACACTGGTTCTGTTGGACCAGGAATTTTACTTACTGAAATATACACAGAGAGAGAGACTTAATTTTTTAGAACGCATAAATTCTAGGCCATTTATACCAACATTTTTTTCAATATTTGTTTCTGTTGTTTCAGATCAATAATCTTCCTAAACACAAATGGAAAAGGGGTTATTTGTATAACACTGAGCTCTAAATAGTGTATCAGCAATATAAGTAGCAATTCCCAATTTGTCCTGCTGCATTACTTCCTCATTCTCCACTCTAAGCAGCAGTAAAACACAGCTACAAATACATTTTCAACACCCCCAGTGTGACTTTTCTCTTTAAGCTGTTCCTATTGTCACACAGACATGCCTTACAGCATACAAGCAGGATGGAGATGGTGAGTCATATAAAAGAAGAGAACCTCTGTTCAAAGCTGTTGTGTGTGATCGAAAACGTCACTAATTCTACCAAGAGAAGTGTCACCATCAGGAGCTAGTGCAACTTGCAGTATATTGAGCAAAAATATACAACACCCTTTTATTTGAAGTACTCCTAGGTAATGCAGCAACCCAAAGATGTATAATATTTGCATATTTGGGGATGCATTAGACATAACTAGCAGTGCGTGCAGGTGGCTCAGACATGACACCAATCCTATTTGGGGAGTTAAGACACATCCTGTAGTCAGCCCAGACGGAGCAGCACACAGGATTGCAAGCACCTTCAGCCCTCCCTTTCTGCAGCCCAGGACATAGCTGACCTTGCAACCCCATCAAAGGCTGCAGTGCAGGCTGGTATCCTCAAGCGGACCCAGCGTTCAGTCACTGTCATGTCTCTGCACCTTGCCTGAAGCCCAGCTCAGGTGTTCAACCTGACTGGGCACAGAGTTGGCTGGGGTTCAGCAGGGCTTTTTAGGTTTGGCTCCATATGACAGCAATAATACAGTATGGGACTTCCAAACCCACACTGGCTCTGACAGCAGGAAAGAGATCTGCCTTTCTGGGGACCTGCAAATAAATGACCTGGCTGAGCTACAGACAGCTTGTGCCTTCCTAGCCACATATACAATATACTTACCTGCAAACTAGATAAGCCATCTATCCACAGAGGATTTGCTATACATCAATAAACCTGACTACTGCAGCTTATTTATGACATGTTTATTACATGTAGAAAGCAAAAGAGCCACAGCAAATCCAAACAGATGTTACTTCAGCAGTTACTAGACATGCAGTTACACTGCAGAAAATTAAGTTTTTTCAAAGATGTGCTTAATAAAACATCAAGCAATCATATGAATTACAATAGAGCATATTCCATGTAGCAGCCCCTTCTCACAGCAATTAGCTATGAAGTATCCTTTACTTGCTTACATGGCTCCCCCTGCTTTTTTTCGAAGAAATGAAAGTAATAAAAATCTTTAATGAGTGCCTGCAGCCTGCGTCCTAATTCATGGGCATTCTAATGTTCAACTTGTGTCTTTTCCTAATAGACATAATTGCCAGATCCACTGCAACTCATCTACACAGAGCAGCGGCATGTTTTACACAGGGTACTGTAATAATGTAATTGGTCTGATTCAATACTAGCATTAAGAGAGAAAAACAAATGCTAGGCATGTAAGATTGACAACAAAGCTTTGAAATCATGCAGTTGATGCCTCTGCTACTAAGAGCTGGGAAATATTTAGCCTATAGCCTTTGGTTCTCCATTCTGGCTGTTTCACCTGTACTGCCAACAAAATGAATGAGTTCTTCGCAATGGCAAGGATCCATTCACATGGAAGAGTCTACAGACTTTTCACCTAAGTTACTGATTATCTCTATGCAGTACTTGAAGGTTCCTCTCACTATAATACACAAAGGAAATATAGAGAGTTGACTGCAAGGCCACTGACAAAATGGGAAGTATGTGGAACAGGGAGGAAATATCATACCCCAGTCACCCCCAAAATTCTTCTTACACAGGGACCACAACTTTCTCCACTTTAGACCAGAAGCACAGTGAATGAAAATTTACTTACTGCCTTGCGAATTGTGCGGCACATCTCTTATTTCTGGCAAGCAACAGATCACAAGTCACTAGTACCCCATTCAGATGTTTCAGCAAAATAGCTCATTATTATTGGTTATCAAATATGACCTTATAGATATATATCTCACCAGGTAAATTTTAACATCTTGTACTGTAGCAGAACTAATACTGGAAACACCACTGAGAGCAAGGCAGATGTATTTCCCCCCCCTCAAAAAAAAAGAAAACGGTCCAACAATCCTACACAAAAGGAAGAGAGAGAGAGAAAGTTTGTTTACAGATACTGTATCATGTAACAAAGTCATATATTTGCTATCAATAATCTGTATTTATAAAGAGATCCAAGATTTTGCATCCTCCTTGCAAGTTTGGAAACAAGACTTCATACGGCAAAGTAGAACAAAAAGCTCCCTACCCAGTCTCTAGCAACCCACATTAGACCTATTTATTCAAGAGGCAATCAACAGAGGTAGTATATTTCCCACTAGAAACATCCTGCAATCAGTCTTTGCAGGTCCCAAACACACAGCTTTGCCTTGCAGTTCAGTTAACTTGCTATTGTAAGTGCATCAACATGTTTCGACAGGAACCAATAGAGCAGGCAATCCTGTTTCCAGTTGTCTCTCAGCTTGTTATAGATGAATAGGCTTCAAGAAAATATTCATGATGGTCCTCTAGATATTGTATCATCACTGGACATGATTTCATTAAAAAAACAAATCATACAAAATCATCAAGAGATTCTTCTTCTTTGCCAGCCCATTTGTTGGGTAGCATTATTTTATAAAGCTAGGAACTGTAGAGCTAACAAGTTTTAGTTATTTTTACACTTAAAAAATAAGTTCAGTCTTATTTCATTAAAAGGCATGCTCACAGCCATGAGTTTGCTCTCACCAGTACAAAGAACATCACAAGTCCCAGTATCTTACATCCCCTCACCATCTGTTCTGTGCCCTCAGGCTCTCCCAAGGTCAAATTGCCTGCAAGGATTCGAATTACAGATAAGATGGGGATGAAATTTCTAATCTTTGGTACACAGGCACAGAATTTATTATTTTTGGAATCAAGGACCTTGCATTTCCAGTACGACTGAAGTGGACACAGAGCCAAAAAAAGTAATCCATGTTACCTGGTATGTTTGGTGGACTGCATCTGCCAGAACCCCCAGTTGTAAGAGCTAGCACTGCTATGGCTGAATAAAGGGATTTTAGACTGTACAACGGACCTCAAATTCAAGAAGGGAAGGTTTCTAAGTGCAACCAAAGAACTATTTTCTTTTTCACCTCAAAAGTAAACACAAAAAGTTACAGCAAGTGTTCCTGTCTCTGAGAAACTTCTGGCTAATTTTAAGGGGCAGCTCAGTCAACTGAGGATACTCCTGAGAATGGTTATGAAAATAAAACTGCAGCAAAGGGTTAGTCTTGCCAAATCTCCTCCGCAGAATCCCCAATAGTGGAACCAGTGCCATTCCCACCTGTAGTGTGACACAGGGAAACCACACTGCAACGTATCATAACATACCTTCAGTTCCCTCACAAACACAGGGCCACTGGTTTTGATGGGTTAATGACAGTAAGAAAGAGGAGTAGTGATTTAAAAATAGGCCAGCCCCTTTTTTCTAACATGTGATAGGAATATATAATTCTACCACAGCCTAAGCTTGTAAAGGCTGTCACCAGCTGGCCTTCTCATTGGTCTGAAGGGGAGCATCTTCCTCCTCTCACAAAAGCAGCCCATCCATACCATAACTCATGCTATGCATAAAGAATGAGAATTTAGCCAAACCCCTCTAACCACCCTGATGTAATAGCAGCTGGCATGGAGGAGAAGCACTTAACCAAACTCAAGCACCAATATGTTTTTTACTGTTTACTGAGATGACTTAGCTTATGGAAATAGGTCCCCACTTTCAATGGGACAGAATGAACATAGGAGGCTACTCAGGAGAGTTCCAGGAGGAAACAGGCCCCAGGTTTTCACTCTAACTGTTAATATACTAAAGGAACCGTTAATTATTCCTTCAGAAGACATTCTCATTTCATCAGAGCATGCGAAGTGGCTCCCTTACAATGCAAGATAAAGGGATAAGAAGAAAAGCTGGAGCAGCATCACAAGCCAGAAAGAATCCAGGACTACTTAGAGCCAGAGAAGGCTTGCTGCAATGTATAGGCTGCCTCAGAGCACGTTGAAGGTGATTTCCCCCTTTCCTCCTTACAGGAACAGTTCTTGTAAGCCCCATAACATCTCTGGGGAAGTCACATAGATCCTGGTAGTAGATGTTAGCTTCGCTTCAGGAAGGCAAGACAAACAGAAAAATAGAGAGAATTTCAGAAGCAAACTACCTAGCACTGATCTACAGTCTCCCTGTATGGCTCAAGGGGTCCAGATGTACAGTTCTTGAAAAAGCTACCACGTCTCCTTTTCATCAAATTTACGACATATTTACTTTGAGGGTCTCTTATAATTTATGTTCCTCTCCAGTACATATTTTCTCTGTGATTCATTCACATTCTGACAATTCTCCTGTCCCTCCTCCCCTCAACTTTGTCTCCCTTGAGCTCATTTTGGAGTGGCAAAAATAGAACAGGCATGTGAAGCAGCAGTTTGGCTTTACAATCCTGCAAGAGAGTTATAAAGGCATGGTTGCTCTTTTGTCTTTTTAAAAACCAGACAGGTAAAGTACCTTTCTAGAGAGTTTTGCTCTGACAGAGCAATCAAAAAGTCAGAGCAGCTGAAGAGTTCCCAGCAAGCCAACCTAATTTTACACTTTTGTTTTAAGGGATTCACAATTATGAATACTGAAAGAACACCTAATCCAGCCAAAAACTACATTGCTTACTGGCCTACAGAAACATATCATTATTGCTTTGCACTGACACTCTCTCCAGGAAGGAAAATACATTTTATTCAGTTGTTAACATTGTATGATTAGGAAGACCTCCACTAGAAATCTGCTTCTTATTAACTCATATTCCATGAACTTTAGCAGATTCTAAAAAACAAAACAAAAAACTTCAAGCAAACAACAAACCTGTACATGAAAAAACTCACTAGCCTACAACAAAGCTATCATATAAAAGACATCTTATGATATAAATTTCCTCCTCTTAGTACTGTAACAGTAAAACCACAGGAAAGTATTTATGGCTTGCAAATCTAAGTAAGAATCAGATTGCTCCCTCTGTTCCTTCACTTAGGAAGCACATTCATGTAGTTCCTAAATGCATTTCTATATGCTTTTTCTGTATTCTTGTTAAAATAATGATCTCATGGCAAGCCTATTTCTAATGCAAGAGGAAGGTTCAGATGTTCCATTTCTCAAAAAGTGTTAAGATAATTACAGTTCCTGCAGCACTCTACTTCGGAATCTTCGATTATTTAAGTGTTTTATATGCAGCAAATCAAAATGCCTGGCATCTGCTTCCAGAAAGTTCCTATGTATTGAAGACAGCACTTAAGCAAAGCTTGGTTACTTAAATTTGAGGTCAGCACAGCAGCCACTCAGTTCCTATCAACAGCATTTTCACACTGCTTCATCCATAACTTGGTTATGGGACCAGTTTGCCATTTTACACACTACTAGATAGAACAGGGACAACTTTCGCTCCTCTCAGCAGAACAAGATCAGAGTTCAAGGTTTCACAAGGCCTTTCTGACTACAAGCCCAGTCCCAGAAAAGGCTGGAGCAGCAAGTATTGTCACTGCTCCAGACCTCTGAACCTCCCCTAGCTAGGATCAGCCCTGGTAAGCCACACTGACATGAGTTCTTGTGATTTTAACAGAAACGCATGTGGTGTTCTAAAAACCCTCACTCCCACTTCCTAGGCACAGTCTGAAAATCACTTGGGGNCTCCCACTTCCAATTACAAAAAAAGCCCTTCTAACTGCAGAAAAGTCCTCGAAAATGCAAAGCAGATGTAGCCTACAGGCTTTGTCTAAAAAGCATGAACTATAATAACACTCAGATATATGTGATTTTTAAGTCAATTTAATATTTTCAAGTAGTTATGCCTCTTCAATTTTCCCCCAGATTTTAAAAGCAAACAATAATAAATTGCCATGTAATTCACAAGTCTGGAGGAAAGAGGAAGGACTTGAGCCAGAAGAAATAGAAAAATAAAAAACAAAGGAAGCAAAAACCAAAACAAAGTTTCCACAGCATCTCTTTTCAACTTGTTCATAAGCTGTTCAGAAGTTCTTAAGTCATTGATGCTCCTAGGTTTCCAAACCTCACCTTAAGCTACAAGTAACCACCCAGTATTTAAAGCAAAGTAACTTCCCTTACACATCTTCTGTATGTTTGCACCTTCTCAGAACATGGAAATGGTCAAAAGTTACCGTACAGTTTTCCACGTAGTTGTTTTTCTCTACCTTTTTACCTTCCTCTTAATTTTTTTTTAAAGCTGCTGATGTTATAAACAGAAGAAATCTAATTATTTCACTGCAGTTCATTATGGATGTTTCTGTTTGTGACAAAACTTCCTATGATCAGCATCAGAAACTGCCAAAGATCACTCAGGACAGAAACAGCTAAAAAATTAACCCTGCAGACTAAGGAATGTAAGCAGGATCCTGCAAATGCCAAACAGCAGGTATCATCATCCTGCCTGGCTTTAGGCAAGGCTCCCTTCCTCTCATTCTTGATCCATAAATCCACATAGATGTTTTGAATGGAAACATCTGTCTACTGACAATGTATGTGGATAACCTGCAATGCAGCTATGGTGAATGCAGTCACGTCATCTTCTTAACAACTCCCCAAACCCTTCACTGACATTCTGTGTAATAAAAGTGGTGTCAATAATAAAGGAATAAATAGCATTTCCTATTCTCCAGCTGAATCCTTGCATCTGTTTATCTAGGGAATATTCTGAAAACAAAACTAACCAAAAGACTTGTCATGGAAACACTAGATATTCCCTTGTGCTATTAGTATTGCAAACTCAGTTTTGGCTTACCATGGATTCACTGATTAAGAGGAGAAGAAGAGCCTCTTCTACGTTGTCTTGAGGGCAGTATGCACTGAAAGACAGAATACATTTTTCTGAGGGAGGTCAAGAGTTATCCTGTCAGCCTCTTTCTCATTTCACAAGAGGAGCAGTAACTTGAAACATCTCTTGCATAATTAATTTGCTAGGCAATACCTTCTTTTGCAGGTTCACACAATTAAAAGCTCTGCAACGTATCCTAGATGAGCTATACTAAACCCTAAATAGATAATTTCCATTTCACAGCAAAGACAGCTATTGGGTTGGGTTTTCTTCCTTCCTGGGAAAAAAAATAATAATCAAACACTCCAGGTTTAATGTTTTATTTTTCCACCAAGCTTTCTGATGGGAAGTTAAAAAAAAAGACCAGAAAAAAAAACTATTACATGAATCAGTGACATAATAAGTAGTACCAAAGTGTATTCAAACGCTCTTCTTCCTCCTTCCAATAAACTTAAATAAAAAAGAATACTTACTTCTTTTCTGTGTACAGCTCAGGTCTCCGACAAAGAAGATTGCTAACATAAGACTGATCTTCCTTGTTCATGAACTCAGGAAGTGGCTCAGATAAAGGGCTCCAGTAACAATCTTCACTGAGGGAACAGAGAAGTACTTGGGCTAGCTGTTTGGCTGCAGTCTAGAGATCAGTGAACAGCACAGAAAAAGATGCATCAGTGAAGCCTTCTCCAACACAGAAGATTCACCCCTCCCCATGTTCCACTTTGGGAAGGAGATGCACCAACAGCATGACAGTATCACTTTTCAGAAAGCTAGAGTAGCTAAAACAGCTGCTGAAAAGTCTACAGCAGTGGCAGTTTCTTCCCCTCTCAGAAAAGGCCAGTCTTCTGCCTTTACATGGTCTTGTTGCAAAGCTGTAGGAAAAATACCAAAAATGCCTGACAACAAGGGACACTCTGATGAAGACAGCAGACTGCCACACTGACTGCTGAGACAATCTCACAAACATTACTACACTAGAGTATGATGGCACTCCATTGTGTTCTCAGTCTCAGAATTTTCTATGCAAGTCTCAGTCCAGAGGTTACTTTTGTATTAGGTTTAAAAGATCAATCCTTTTACCCATTAATGTAACTCTTGAGTGAGTCGCCAAGGATCCCTGAAGACTTGCTTTCTGGTTCATATACAGAGCTTGGCCCAAAAGGGAACAAAGTTAACCTGGCTTTGCAGATCTATCTTTGACACCTAATAAATCTGTAATTTTTTTGCACTGTAAATAGGTGAACATGCAAATAAGCAAAGCACAGACACATCAAAATAGGCAGTATCTTCTCTGAATTCCAAGCAGCACAGCACTCTAAGCTGCAAAGTATATACTGTAGCGAACAGAGGCCACTTGAAACTTCAGCCCTTCTGTCCTAATACTTGTAAATACTATTTTCAAACTTCTCTGACTAGTGTATATGTATTTTATATGCAATTTACACTTTGAGATGTGTTATGAGGCTACCAAGAGTCATTTTCTTTTAAATAGCATGATGGATATCATCAATAAACTGTAGCATTACTCCACTTGAATAATGATATCTACAGACCAAATAAATCATACTGAGGTTAAAGTTCCTGTTATCACATTTGGAAAAATAACTTCTTTTGATGCAAGGTTCTTTAGTTTCATCCACCTCACCGCACATGAATTCACCAAATTAGTCTAAAATGCAACTGCAGTAGCATGCACTGGTTCTCACACCAGACAGGGAGGTTTCAGAGATGTATCCAGCAGAAGGCAAAGGGATCAGAATGTATGATGGTGCCTCAAAGAAATATTGTCACAAACAACTCCCTGGAAACCCCAAGACCTTCCATGCATGTCTACTGACAAGTTACAGAAAGCCTTTTATTTCTAACTAGGCTTTTCTATGCTTTTTATAGCAAGTAACCATGAGCAAAATGGCCTAGAGCTCTGCGACATTAGCCAGTATCATTTTATCATCTCAGTGTGTAATTATTTAGTCAGTTTTACCCTGAGGAGCCAACTCTCCTATATTTTCTCCTACTCTCTTAAGAGAGAAGGGAAAAATAATATGCCAGCAACAGAAAAATTTTTACTGGTTCACACAGAAGTATGAGTATAGTTTTTGATAAGCCTTTCAAAAGGCAAGCACCAAACATTTCTAGTGTCTTTGATTATAACAAACACTACAGTAGCTGTGTAAATTAGCTTCACCCTTGTTTTGAATAAGACCAAACAAACCAGAACAGGCCAAGACTCTGATCTATGTTATTACTGCCTTTGGCTAAAAAAAGCATCATTATGCTTGAAGAACACTGTGATCCTGCAAATAAGGAAGAAAAAAAAAAATCATGTGTTTCACTTTCATGCTTGAAAAACTTGTTTAATTAAGCATGCTCCTCTCTTTGGCCTCTTGACAGTTCTTTAAAAAATAAGAAAATGAAAATGCAACTTCCAGTAAAATGGAATTCCCAGGAAAAGCTATTGGATGAACATCTTCAGGTATCCCCTTAGGGATAAATTTCCCAGGGGTGCTTCGTTACAACATTCCCCAGCTGCACAGGAACAGGAGCATACGAGTGCCATGTTCTGTAATGGCACAGGAACAGCAGATGGTTAGATTCATTACAGCAAAATGATAAAAAAGGCAAGCAAAAAAATCCCCTGAACCCTGATCTCAATCTGGAAATGGATGCAATCATCTGAGTGTGACAGTTAAGTCACCTCTTCCAACTCCCTGCACAAACTTCCATATACATCTGTATTCTCAAATAAGTACACAATGTGAACCTAAGGCAACAAGAAGATTCATTTCCAGAACAGAAGTTCCAAAATGCACAGATGTGAGGGACCTAGTCAAAAAAGCATCCAGGATACCCTTTCTGCTTGCATTTTCATTTTAGCTATGCATTTGCACGTGAACTAGACACACAGTCAGTCCACCCATTGGAACCTGGCACTCTGCATCTCCAGAATGCTATGCAAGCCCATGCCTACCTCCCTTGTCAAACTTCTCTGGAATTACACAAAACACAAAGCTGAACCAAGCACTAAACAAGTTCAGTCGTATCAATGCCAATACATTTAGGGCTGTAAAGTTTTCAAGACTGTTGTTCTCCATGCTGTTGACTGTCACCTCCTGAGTAACTTCAGGGTAAGATCTCTTAAAGGGGAGACAGGGAAGAACCAGTTAAAGGTCTAAGAAGCTAAACAGGCACATAAATAACTTCCTCCATGATTTCTTTACCAAAGACACTGAAGAAAACAGGATGCAGAATGCCAACACAAAAAAAAACCCAACAACCTTAAAATCACTCAGTACTGTACTGAAGGGAGTTTTACAGGAATACTGAAGCACTTGAGTCAAAACCAGCACTGCTTGTTGAAAGAGCCAGAAGTACTTAATGATTCTACATGCAAATGTAAAAATGCATGCATGTACACAATGAAAAGTGAGAAGGAACACAAGATATTATTTGAGGACAGTATGGTCAAACTAAATGCATCTCTAAACAAAATAATAAACCTAAAAAAACCCCAAAACCCAGTCCAACCCAAAAGCAACCCACATGCCAGTCTAAAGGCTCAGAGGTTTGAATTTGACAGGTCTTTCAATTAATCTGATACATCATTTCCAAAAGTTAACAAAAAAAAAGAGACAGCAATCAGTCGAGAACAAACATTTTTGTCCTACTGCACTGGTTAACAAAGAGAGAACTCTGGCAGAGTAGATCACCCTGTCTTCCCACCTCCCATTCCCCTTACCATTTTGAAGGTCTGAGCAGCTTTCGTGTCCACAGTTCGTAGTGTTTCTCGTAGACTCCTCATTCCTTTCACAATATTTCTATGGGGAAGGCAGAAAAAAAAAACCAAACAAACCACACACATCTTAAAACCCCGAAAGAACAGTACACTGCAGACAAGATATTTCTATAACGAGCCAAAGATTGGCAACAATTTGACATTCGAACAAAGTCATGAAACAATCACTAATACCAAGTGTGCAGTAGTGAGACAAGTCACTCTGAAGCACAGAGAGGACAACGACATGGAGCAAGGCAGCAACTGTAGCATGCCTACTCCAGATGGATTCCTAGAAGATCACATTCACATTTAACAAACAAAGGGGATATCTGGAAGCCTTTCATAGCTCCTATTTATAAAACAGATCCTTCTTCTTAAAAGCATCCACATCTCTTTATACGTGAGGCTATTAAACGATGATTCCTTTTAGGCAGTGCTCAAACGCCTTGTGTCTGATGGTCCAGACACATGATGAATTACAGTGCTTTAAACAGTTTATTATCAGGCAGTTAAGTTGCAGTAACTGTAAGTACAGCTTAACCTGCAATAAAAGAGGGTAAGGAAGGAAAACAAAATTAACATTACTTTGTATACACCATGAGTAATTAAAGCAGACTAGTTGCCAAATGGTGTCTTAATTGAGCACTAAGAGAGATGTGGAGTGGCAAGATTAAACACTGGATGTACTAGTTAACACACTTGAAGCCCGTATGGCCACTACAAAGCTAAGGACATGGCCCTACTATCACAGTAACAACAAAACAGTTTAGCTCACTTTCATTGCAGGGTGGAATCCACCCAAAGAAATAAAAGGTATCAGAAAATGAGCAATGCTGTACTGAAATAAAGACAAACAGATAAGCAGTTGCAGTGGTACATTAGCTGCCACTTCAGCTTATTCCAGGAGAATTATAAAAAAGCCATACAACCATAACAGTCTTTTCTGTCAATCAGATTAAATTTGAAGGTAAGCAGTACAGTGTGCCCACTTTCATGCACTGCAAACCTCCTTGCACTTCAGAATCAACAGCAAACACTTGAATAAATTAAAAAAACAAATGAGGTGGGGGGATAAAATGTGATTACGTTTACCATGAATATATAAATATTAGCTACATAAAATGCCACCCTAAAGCTTATAGTATCAAGTCACACCCAGAATACTAATGTGTGTGGCCTTATATCCAGTCAACATTCTCCCTGAAATTTTAAACTTTGAGGTAACCAGTAGATTACCTAGTTGTATGGAGTCTACAGACAAGTAACAAAGGCAGGCAAGAGCAAAAATACTGGAGACTTGCCCTCGTGGAGAAAGTCAGATGTTGTCTTCTTTTCTTCCTTCCATTTTCTCCTAAGTAAATGATGTGCTTTGAATTTGTCAAGGGAAAAAAAGCTCCAACAAAAAGTTGGACTTTAATGACTCAGCAAGCTCTCCAGTTACATGGTCAACACATTAGCTCTTTTTCTGTGGGTCTGGGAAAGAATATATGCACTAAGATGCAATTCTGGACCCTAAAATGAGGAAAGCACTAAAGTATATAGTAATATTTACACACGAGTAGTTATATCAAACCCAATAGAATTGCTCACATGCTATTTGTTATCAGATAGTCAAAATAAATTTCCCCTTCTAAACAAAATGCACCTGCCCAACTGCTCTCATCAATTACTGAAAAATACTGAGATTTTCTGTGCTTCCTTGGGCTCCTTAAGAGGCTGGACAGAAGAGTTATGGCGTATGACAGTTCTCTAACATTCTCAAAAAAGCCTGTGTTTAGACTTCTTGTTAGGAGAATGGCGTTTGTCTTAATAAAGTGTTAAAGAGTTCCATTAACTAGCATCAGAAAAAAGATTAGTGATCACTTGCAAAGCCAATTAATTCCACAGTTGGCACATACTTAAGAGGTGAAAAGGTTTTTTAGACAAGGGTGTAAAGAAAGTTAAGCTTCATGGCAGAATCACCTTGCTCTGGCAGGAACAGAAGAGCAAAATTAAGGAATTTTGACACACTGAAGCAAATCAAAGAATAAATGGCAAATTGCTGGCCTTCTGCAACTAGTCAAGGCTGAAATCATAAACTGCACGACAAATGCCTAGGTAAACCTTTACCAGAAGGTAGGAGTGCAAAATGGGCAGCATGGGAAGAGCACCCAGCATTCACCACCTCCCAGAAAGGTGCTTGTGCGGTCACGTTCTCTCAGAAAGCATCTACTCTACACTCTGAGCTCTCAACTCTAAAAGATGTAAAGCATCTGACAACAATACCAGTTCTACAGGAATGAGGATTTGGTTTGGCAGCTTTTTTATCTTGAACTTTATCAAACATTACTGAGCCATGACAGGAGACAGCACACCTGCTAGCAGTCAGCAAACATACTTCATTACAGGAGTTTGTCTTTCCACTCTACTGTTGCAAGCCAAGAGGCCATCCAAGCACACATTTTATTTTGAGCATATGAATTGCTCTACTCATGATAAGGAACTTACTGTTCCATAATAGATGTCCTCCAAATACTAAACCTGCACTTGAAGACTTTTTTTTTAATGGACCTAAAGAAGTTAACAAAGAGAAAAGTATGTATCTGAATAGAAATAAGCATACATAGATAAGTGGATATGGATGCAAACATAAAGCCTCTGGCAATCCACAGTGAATCCATTTGATCTCGTCTAGATCAGAAACTAAGCAATCTTAAGCCTCTGCAGGACTTGGATAGAAGACTGCCTGGAAATCCCAGGTACTGTTGCCTCAAGCCATGGCACTATAACTGAACATTGGATCATGGAAATCAAGAGAGCTGGAAGAGTCCATGAGCCCCTACTGCACTGCTAAAATGCCAGAAAACAAAATCAGGAAGAACTGGAAGGGGGAATCATGTGGTCATTAAATTGCCCTGGTTTCAGTTACAAAAGTTTCAAGAGAACCATTTGAAAAAAAAAAAAAAAGAAAACCAAACATGATGAAATGCAGTTTAGGATTCAATAATAGCTAATCTAATAAAAAGGAACACAGAAAATTATAGGCACAAACTTCGACAGAGCACCTTGAGTCCAGTAAATCCAATTCGGCATGAAAAGCTGTTTTGTTTGTACAAGCTCCCTGTTAAAACAGGGTAATTAATTACCAGCCCATGAATCAAAGTGGTCATATGATATTTATGTCATATTGTTTGGTTAACAAACACAAAATTTTAAGATACAAGAAAATAGAGAAATACAGTTTTCTATGCAAATTGCTGGGAAAAATACTGATAATGAATCACAGTGGACTGCAGGCACAGAGGCCTGCAAAGACAGTCACCCTAAAACACAGGCACCAGAAGATCATGTTCTTAGCCCCAATCATTAACTGTTAAAAGCACCACTAACAGATGGAAGAGACTATCTTGAGGTGACTACATGCAGTTTGCAGAACCACCTCTCCAGGGGAAAGTGGTACCCAAAGCACACAAACAGTGCCAACATCATTGCCTCTGCCAGCTCCTTTTGCATCTTTGCACCTCACTGAGGTTTCTAAAAATTCATATTCTCTCCTTAAACAGCTCTTCATGTACCTGAGGAAGTAAGCCTTAGATTCTCAGATTCCTATGAGTGAAGGTACAAGACAAGCAACTACAACAAAGCATGGTAGAGTTACCTAATGGTAGCCTGTCTCACATAAGTGGGGCGCTCAAAAAAACCCCAACACGAAACAAAAGCTTAGTGCTTTATCTAGATCCATCCAGCAGGCAGTAAGACTAACTCCCAAATTACCACCTGCACTGTGTACTAGATAAGTTGGTATATTGTGAGGACTGAAGAGGAGATAAATGACAAGAAAGCTCACATAATGCTCTCAGAATAGATGAAGAGACTGGAAGATATTGTCCTTTTTGCCTTTGTACATTAGATTCTACTGTAAAATACCACACACATGAAGTTACTTCTTCAAAGTGCCCTTGAAATAAAAGACATTTCAGAAGGGGGACTGATCACTCTAGAAAAGTGACAGAAGGAAAAGAAAGAATTGTGCCAGCCTTCCCTTTCTGCCACGAAGAGAACATCATATATATAACCATTACTTCACACAGGTGAAAGCTGTTTGCCCAAAGGAACTACTATGAGCATCTTGACCAAAGACCTTTTAACACTTTAAAGTGGTAATAACTGTTCAATCTCTGAAAGGAAAGGCAGTAAGAAATAAGTCTAATCTTCACATATCTACATCAGGAAAAAAAAATAAACCAACTCACACACACACAAACCCCATTGCAGATGTTAACATGAAAGACAACTAGCTGCCTTCTACAGTATGATAGCATCTGACTGTCTACATTCTGTGACCACAGCATCATCATTACTCACTGGAAGAGGAAAAGAAAGCCTTCTTGGCATGCAGCAGGGCAAACAACTGCAGGAAACTGCAACACAGTATTTTTAAGTAAACACCTTATTAAAAACATCTGGGACTTCAACAGCTGCAAGACTTGCTGGTCCTTACAGCTGGCAGCTCAACATCTGAAAGGCAGACCAAACCTTTGTTTTATACTGGTGCCTTCTGCACTGCACACTGCAAGAGAAAAGGGCACCCCTCACAATGCTCTGAGAGGAGCATACCTGTTTCTGCCAGCAGGAACAAAAGCATGACAACATCACTCATATCCTTCAGCTCTTCTGCCTGGCAAGACAAGAATAAAGCACTTGCTATTTCTTTTGTACATGTGCCACTGAGGAAGGACAACCCACCTGATAGGACCTACCCCTTTGCCAGCTTGAGCATTCATCATCCATATTTCCTACCTGAACACTCTGGAAGCAATAAGGAGAATAAAAGTGTTTCTTTAAACTGTTCAATATCATGTGGAGAAATTTATTATACATCCTAAAAAGCTTCTTCCCACTTCCCTCCTCTTTCCTTAATATATCCCAATGCTGCTTACGCCCTCTCGTGGTAGGAGCTACACATTAATACTAGCTGGGGGCACAGAGAAGCTGCAGCGTCCCCTCGGGCTCCTTCTCCCCTGAATGGACCTTTCATTTCTCTAGCTGGTGTTTCTCACTTGCACTGGAGGAGGTGAGGAGTGCATGGGATTCTGCTCCCAACCCAGCCACAGGAGCTCCAGCACACCAACTGAGATACTCTTTCATCAGGAGACAGCTACAGAGAACATTTTGCTGCTATTGCAGAAATTCGGCTTAAAATCAAAGTGCTGCTTTAGTCACACATGTATTTTGAAATTGTTTCCTGTAGGGTTTGCGTGTTGCTTTTGTTTCTTTTTTTGAAGGCTGCCATTAAAATAACATGGAAAGGGAACAAGGAGGCCCCACAGTAATAGCTAGAATAACCCTGGATATATTGAACTGAGGAATACTGAATTTAAAGCATTACTGAATAAAACAAGCATGAGTGAGTTTGATATTCAAAAGGTCCCTATAGAACATCAGCATCACATGTTCTAAATAAGATCTTTTTTTATTACATTGTAAATGAGCTTATTGGCAACAGCTGAGCTCTTTGTTTGCCATGAGAATGGCAGAAGTCCAGAAAAGCAAATGCTGTGTCATAGGTGGTCAACAACCAACCCACCCAGGAAAACCACACACCTATTCCCTAATGCCAAGGTGATACTTTGACTACACATGTAAGTCCATAACTTCCTGACTAAAGGAGTCATTTCGGAACATTTGAGCTTTGTGTATTTGTAAACCTTTGGGTTAAACAAGGCTTACCTGAAGGCACCTCTCATGGATATGCTTACAAGTTTAGCTTCACTGTACACACATGCTCTTAATGAAAGAATGGGAAACATAGAGGCTATTCACAGTTCCATTTACAGTCATTCTTGGGGGATAAAAAACTAGCAAAAAAGCCCTTAAAAAAAGCAATGCCTTCTCCAAAGTCAAAAATGGTATCAATTTTCTACAGTAGAATTAAAACTGATTTTTGCTGGATTTCCTCCCTCCCCCACTTTTCTTCCTTTCAATCTCCTATTGGTTTTTTTTTATTTCTTTTTCATTTTACTCCATTTTAGCAGGAAAAAGGGGAGGAGTGAAGAAAGTGAGACAAAAAGGTAAAAAAACAGCCAAAATGAAATACTGTCAAAAATGGGTTTGCTTAAAAACGTTTCTAAAACTTTGATGAGTAATATTACACAGAGCAGTGAGAAATTCAGTATCTGATCCTTGAGAACAAAAGGGATAATATGATGCAAAAACAGGACTCAGGAAGGATGGAATCCTACAAGTACTGTTTACACATATTGAAGAGACACTCTCCCTACATGGCAACTCTGTGTCAAGTCACCAGAGTTGATTATGTTTTGAAGATATGGCCTGGTTTAGGGAACAGTGTGCCCTCACCAACGGCCTCTGGAAATGGGTACTTATAACGCCTATTTTTATTGTTCTAGAGAAGGTTTTCCTCAAGTGAAATTTACTGTAAGCTTGTAGATACCAATTCCTGTTGCCTTTCCATGGTTCGGTGTCAGTAGCGTTTCAGAGCCCTAAAAAATACTCTGTAGCAGCTCTATTCCCACATACATTCTCTCTAAAAGAACCACATAGATTTGGGGTATTGATCAGGACACTTAAAACCTTAAATAAACAAACAAACAGATAAACAAAAAAACCCTACCCTTAAGATTTCACTGAGCTTAAGGCCCTGTAGCTGAACATTTTAAAAGCATACAGCAGTGTAAATTCCACTCCCTCTTTACAGTCAAACTCTCCTTGTCTCCACAGGGAACAGAGCTGAGTCAAGACAAAAAAATTGTTCTACTCCACCCTATTTGTGGGTCTGGAAAAACAAAGCTTTGGACTCTTTAGAGACATATAAATAGGAGGGAGGGAAGGACACTGAGGGGACTTGAGGTGAGTCAGCAGCAAGTCAGAACAGAACCTATACAAAGAAATAAGCTTTCATCTACCTTAGCATGCTACATTATCTATTAACATCTACATCCACCTACCCCTTCTTTAGATGACTCACGTAGGCACTCTGTAGAGCTGCTTCCAGGAAGTAAGAAAGTTCAAACTCAGAGTAAGTCACGCTGTTGCCCTTGATATTCCTTGAATGTGTGTTGTTTAAGGTCTGTGGAGGGAGGAAAGAAGTATCTGGGATTACAGACAACTGCCTGAAGTAGCCAGTTCCTCAAGAGCCAGAGACATCTCCAAAACCAAAAGTTTAGCTTCTGCCATCAGATTACTTGAAAATAGACCTTCTTTATCTATTAAAAAACTTCTCAAAGTCAACTTTAAAATAAACTATACAGTGACTTCCATGAAATATTCTGCATGCAGTAAGAGTTCTGAAACACCATCCCTTATTACTCTCCAACCTTTAATAAAGTAGAAAGACACATATTAATACCAAGGGCTTCAGAAGTACTACTTCAACCACAAAGACCCAGCACCTTGCACAGAAATACTAATGCAATGTTTGAGTAGTTATGTCTAGCTTAATGTAACATAACTATTTGTTAAAAGTTAGTAAGCTACCAGGAGTCCTTTATCTTAATTCTTAATCTTAATTCTTCCATCTTGCCTTTCCTCTGTTTCTCCTATCAAACCATTCTTGCTTTTGCTTCCTTACTGGTAACAAGGAGCTTTCACTGATGAAACTGCCCTGTGTGGACTCTCAAGATTCACATCCAGGGCTGGAGTTGGCCTATGGATTTTTAGTACATCTACCAGAAGATGGCTGTCAGTAAAAACATTTACATTCCCCGGTACTGGCAGGAACTTATCCTCCCACAAGCGAAGGATAGTACTTAATTTTAAATAAACAAGCCATTCAGCTTTTTCCTACAAAGAAACAGACCACACAACTTGTTAGCTGGCTTTCCTAATGAATTTTCATATAAGCATTAAGCTCATTTCTTCTTTTGCAATGCAATTAAAAACTAAACCTGAAACAGGCACACACCTTTGCTGCTGAAGAGCAGAAACACCTGCTCAGACGGTCAAAGGCCATTAAGTTACAGAAGAAGAGGAAACATGCATTGCCATCAGTGCTGCTGGGGTCAAGCATAATGTGTGGCAAAGGAAGGGCATGGAAGCATGTGGTGTGCCCTGTTAAACTCAGCTAGCTAAAGTTACAAACGCAGAGACCACTAAGCATGTGCCCAGCAAATCAGTGGCACATGTGGAAGGCTCAGAATACTCATCTTATTTGGCATCCTAGCCAACCACTGATAAAGCAGTTACTTGCTACTAATGATTTAGGTCCCTCCAGTTTCACTTGGAGAAGGTGAAGCACTGGCAGTTGAACTGCTATGGCTGACCCAAAAAGGTTACTTCAGCTCATCAGAGATCTCAATATCCAATATTGTGTATCATTTACATATACATTTACAATGATACACTACTGTGTATCATTTACACAGCAGATATGTAAAATGTCTTGAGTTCCTTCAGGCTGGCATTTGCTATGCAAAGTTTGTAGTCCCTCTTCAGAATAAGCTAAACTTGAGATACAACCTGAGTATATCTGAAGTATTTAAGTGTTCTACCACAGGCAAAACTGGTTTCCAGACTTCATTCTTAGAGGAAACAGGCAGAGACCAGATAAACTGCTGTTCTGCAACTGCTTATACTGAGACATCTCACTCTTTCCAATTTGTTCTCATACTCCTTTATAGTCTACAATCACTTGGCATTTCCCCCATGATTTTTGCTGTCAAAACCTGGAAATTACAGCTAGGCCACTAGTTAACATCCTGAGCACATTTATTCTTACCTTTTCAAGCTCTTGCAAGTACACCTGGGCAATGACACATGCTGTCTCAAAACAAGCCATGACTTCTTCCTCCCTGTCATACAGTCGAGCACGTGAGGCAACTGAGTTGGGTGAGCGCTCCAGTGACAGACCTGCAAAATGGCAACAACTTCTTTAACTGGAGCCCACCAACAGCAGCATGGCCATGTTATTCCTTCATCTACCAGCTGACAGGAAAGTTTTTCCATAGGTGGGTTTCCCCCTTGTTTTAGTGACTTTCAGGAAAAGACCCCCAGAAAAATACCACTCCTACACATGCAAGGTATTTTTGTCATGCTGCTCTAACCCACAGTCCCTTTCAAGTACTTTGCGAAGAAATGACATATAATCCCTCTGGCACGAATAAGTAAGCAGAGAAATTAAGGTCTCTATATTTCCAAAGATGGCTCTAGACTGTGGGTGCTTCACTGCAAGTGCTGTTTCAGAAATACCCTGGCACTGGATTTGAACGGATGGATGACCAAACTTCCTTGGAAAATGACACCAAACCAAAAGCTGGAAAATCTGAGGCTTCTCTTGGAAAATCTAAGCACATGCAAATTGCACATGGATACACAGCAAGCTCTTGGCAAGGCACAAGAGACTCTTAACTACAACATCCTCTTTTTCAAAGAAAGGAAAACCTCTTGGGTTCTGTACTACTTCTAGTGGGTTTCTTGTATCATCACCCAACCTCACTTCCAAACAAAGATCATGTTAATTGAAGACCATCAGCTATTGTCACTACATGAAAACCTTTTATTATCAGAACCTTGCCTGGCATCACACAATCATATCATCTGTATCTCTATTTTGATAGAGTACACAGTCACATACTGATTTTACTCTGATCAGTGTAGGTTCTTACACCACACTGGATCTCTACCAATATACCACTGCTTGGAAACTGAAGTCTTCCACACCAAACACAATTGCACTGATGCCCAGTAGCCCAACACAGATTGTAAAAAATTCAGCATATGCTTCCCAATAAATTTTATATATAACAACACTCCCCAATACCAATGAAAAATGTGTAAGATGTAACAAAAAATCCTACTGCTTCTGACAGAGATTTACAGAGCTAATAGAAGAAAAAAAAAAAAAAGAGTTCAGCTATCTAGACAGCATCTCCAAAGAAGTGATCTAGACTGCTGCAGCATGTGGACAAGGATTCTGCTCTGTGTGAGAAGCCACCATTGGAATCAGGAGCCATGCTCTTCTGGGCCCCCGCAATACTGGGAAACACAGCACCTCAGTACAGCTCATTTCAGTGGTTTGACAAAAAACTGCTGTGAGGCAGCAACAGCGTACAGCATCCAACATAACAGAATTTGTCTTCTAGCCCATGTATGAAATCTCTGGTTTCATAACATGAGTTGTTTTCCTATTATTTCAAAGCTTCTGTAGGCACAGTCTGAAAATCACTTGGGGNCAAAGCTTCTATTTCCTAACCCTATTCCTATGTATTGAAAGGGAAAAGCAGATGCTAACTACATAGAAAAAAAGAATGTCTAGTGCTGAAGCTAGAAAAATTAGTCTAAAAATATTCTTCTTAGAGCTGCCTCAGTTTTATCTACCTCTGAGCTCTTCTAGCAGTTCCCCTTAATTGAAAATAAATTTGAAGAAGCATTTCAGAGTCAACACCCCCTTAAGTGAAAAGTGGGGCTGAGGGCTTTGAAAGAAATATTCATACACATGCAACATTTAATCAAACTGCAAGAGTCAGCCTAGCACAGTCTGTATGGAGGTGGTTATCGTAGGAGATGTTACACAGAGAGAACAGGCTGATAAAAAGCCATTTACATCCATGGTGCAACATCCCACTGCAAGGAGCTACTATCTCTAAGCTCTGAAGTGGAGGAAGAAGGCAAGCAGCTTTTGAAAGGATTGATAACAAACATGCCCATCCATGCAGTCAGAAAAACAGTGCTGGGGCTGATCAGAGAGAGGGGAAAGAACACCCCCTTTAACATACAGTGTATTAAAACAGATACTATGCTACATTGCACACATTTTTCTACTTGTAAAGGGCAAGAAAGTGACCCACATGATTTGATATTAGTCATGATTCTTTCTGTTAATACCATATGCACTGACCTGATGTCATCAGAGTACAAAATCTTCTACAGAATTCAAAAAGAGCTATTTTTCCCTACCAGATACACGCAATAAAAAGAAAAATTAGAGCAAGTAAACTGCAAATCTAGTAGACTATGTGAAGAACAGAAGAATAAGAACAAAAGCTCCCTACTCTTGCAGCCACCACCTCAGTTCTCAAAATGCAACAACTCAACAATTACAGACTTCTTCAGAGTGAAGTTGGGCAAGACTGCATACAAGCCTTCCAGTCCTTTCTTTTCTGCATAAAGATCTGGCTTTCATTCACTTCCTGTAGTTCTCCCAAAGATTCACCTTTGCCTCTTGATCTCTTGACAATCTTCGCCCCTACTCTGCCAGCAGTGTGCCCACAAGCCCAACAGCATCCTGGCTTATATCAGAAACAGCATGACCAGGACTAGGGAAGTGACTGTTCCCCTGTACCCTGTACTGGTGAGGCCACACCAGTGTTCTGTTTTGGGCACCTCACTACAAGAAAGACATTGGGTTCGTGGAGTACACTGGAAAAGGGAAACAAAGCTGGTGAATGGTCTAGGGCACAAGTCTTCTGAGAAGCAGCTGAGAGAACTGGGATTGTTTAGTCCGGAGAAGAGATGGCTCAGTGGTATAGTTGCTCTATACAACTACCCAAAAGGAGGTTGTGGCAAGGTGGGGGGTCAGTGTATAAAGTTAACGCCATTGACATCGTACAGCACACTGGTAAGTAGTTCTTAGTACATTTCATTAGTGAACCTAGCAAACTCCTTAATAGGAGATACATCAGAAACATTTGTATTTTTGTGCAACTACATAGCAAACTTTCCACACTGCATTATTTGTTCTAATGCTTATTTCTTCAAGTTTTTGGCAATGTCTTCTATGCATCTTCCAAAAGAATGCATTTTAGTTTGCTGCCACGTATGCTTTCTGTAAATTATTTCAGCCATTGTGCCTAGGCATGAAGAACATGTGTTTCCACATACCACAAAATAGTGTTTGTATGTGTTTTTTTCATCTTTTGCTCTCATATAAGAAACTTTAAAAAATTTTATTAAACTTATAGAAGCCTCTTTTGAAGTACTGAATTGAGTATCACTGGACTTAAAACATCACTGATTAGATCTGATTAGACTGTCATTGCTTTTATGTGATGAACTCCACATGCTAGGCGTAGTGCCAGCTCTGTCATTTTCTTATTGTTCACTTATGCTCGTGCTATTTGGATTACCTGCAATCTAGAGTTTCTTTGAGGGAATCTTTAAGCTACTTGCCTATTTCATGAGGGTTAGTTTAGTTAAAATCAGATAATATAAATCATAAATCCACTTAACTAGGCATACATGAACTGCAATACACTGGAATGAATGAACACGTGAGGGTGTCCCCATGAAACACTCACCCTTTCCCAAAGATCCTTTGTGGGCTGTATAGGACCCTCTGATATACAGACTAAGCAAGGGCACTACAGTCAATCCAGTAAATTAAAACAGATTCATTTTAATGTCTCAGGGAGGTTGTTTTTCTTTTTGAAAAAATAAATAAATAGAAGTTCTAATATTTTTATCCTGCAACCCAGTAGACCATCTTGCACACCTGCTGGGACATGCACCCCACTTTGGGGACCACTGCTATAAGATATTAATTGTCCCCGTACAGGAGGTCTCCTCTATTCCATAAGATGTTTGATAGAAGTTCAGGAGATACCTCTGCTGGAGTGATGCTCTGGGGCACTACAAACACCGGGGAGGAACAGCACGAATTACAATTTTTCCCTGGTATAAATGCAACAGGCAGAAGAAAAAAAATGAAACATGGATGGGGCACAAGGGAGAGAGATGGTTCTGATAACCAATATTGGAATTTATTCAGCTGTGGCTCTCCACATCACAGCCAGGAAGCATCACAGTGATAAAGTTCTCTTCTAGCTGCACTCACAGTCACTGAATCAGACTACCCCCGCCTTCTTGTGTACTTTGGGAACAGAAGGAAGAAAAGAGCAGGGTAATTGAGATTTTACTATGCTGATTCATATCAAGCATTCAAGCCAATTCTGCTTTAAATCTGTTAGAACAGACCTAGCCTGTGAAGGACTAACAGGCTTGCTGTCCTGTCACTTAAAAGATAGTTGAAGACATTTGGAGCTTATTCCAGGATAAACCAGCACATGGAAATCTTCCCATAGGCACTGGATACATATCATACTATACAACACAGCCCCAGCATGGGGACAGCATCACAGTCATCTAAAAGCAACCTCTAGCTTAGGCCACCTGAGAGTACATTTGTATGTAGTTTAGTGAAAGTAAGTGCAGCACGTTGTCTTGTGTTACTACACAAACCTTGTGCATTCCTTGTTCTGCTTCCTCAGAAAAGCATATGCAAATATTCCTGTATCTCCTGATGCTGATGATGCCACAGCTTTAGAGAACTAAATCATAGCACAGAAGGTGGAGAAGGTTTTGTGCATGTGTGCAACCAGTACCTACAATTGTGTATGGAGAAAGGGTGGAAGACTAACTAAACCTTAAATTACAGAAGCCAAATCACACTAACAAAATGAACAAGCAGCTACTTTATTTTTCCACTTTCCAAATTTCAATTATTTACATTTAGTGGCCTGCAGCCAACTCCTCTGAATTCTGATAATGAATGCTGCATTTGTGTATAGCAGATTCTGATAAACAAACTTCCTCTAAAATGAAAAAGGAAAAAGTAAACTATCCTAACAGCAGAGAGGAGCTCATTGAGTGCAACAGCAAAGCCTAAGTGCATCAAGAACACCAAAGCTGGGCATAGTAACTCTTTCATATCCAAGCTGGAGCTGGAAGGCAGCAACCAAGGCACACATTGCACTAACATGCACAAGCTTCAAAGACATCACTGTCACAACAGAAGAGCAACTCCAAACTTCTACATTTCTATTCTGAAAATCCAAATAGGACATACTAGTACTAGGTCCCTCTATCAAGATATCAGCATTTGGGGCTTTCCCCTATCAGCTAGCTACTCTGATACCACCATGAATAAACAGCATGCTTCCTGTCTAGCTGTCAGAATTGTGAAAACCTGCACTTTGAAGTATATACCAGGTATAGAGCAAAGTGTCTCTCTTTCTGATGGGGATTACCATTTAAAAGATGCAGCTTTTGTCAAGCAAAAGCGAAAACAAGTTCTGCCAACAAAATGCCTTACCCTCAGCTACTCAGTTTTTAATGTCATATTGCATCATACATCCTAGTGGATGGAACTCAATTTTTCTAATGGCTAGGCAGGAAAACTAGTTTTATTATTCAGGCTCTGATTAAAGGATCCATCTCCCCACAAATCTCAATGCTCAAGAGAGATTAATCTCAACCCTATTTAGTCCAGCAAAGCAATTTGTGCCCTGTCCCTGATAGGCCCTTTAAAAAGAAAAAAAAAATCAAATTAAAAAAATGAAAAAGCAAACAATTTTTTTTCTTCCATTTCAGCCCTACTTAATCACAGCAGCAGCTGGAAATACTGACAAAAGTAATCTCACTGAGTAGCTACCAGTATAAGAAACAGCAGTTAAGGAATAGGAAGGGATCACTGCAAACCAATATGTATGGCTAGGCTTCGCGAACGAAG
>VWZO01016116.1:0-53590 GCA_013396975.1 Bucco capensis
CAGTGAGGGGAGAGCAAGGGGACAGCTCAGGCAGCTGCTCCCTCCCCAGGCACAGACCCATGATATCCCTTACACTTCCGAACTTTCCCAGGAGGATGAGGACAAACGACCCATAGGGGCTGGTGGGGAAATGTCCCCCCCCCGGGGCCTGTTCCTCCCTGTCTCCTGGACCCCGAGGGTCTCAGAGGGTCCCGGGCCAGACGCTGCTCTCCCCTCTGGCAGGGCCGAAGGAGCTGCCACAGATTCCTCGGTCACCGCGGCTATGCCAGGAATGTGGAGCCTCCTCCCAAACGGAGAGCAGCTGCCCAGCCCAGCCCAGCCCAGCAGCATCCCTGGATGCATCGCCTCGGCCCTGGCCCACGGGGGAAGGAAAAGGCTCTCAGCTGGGTTGGGAAGGAAGGGGAAGAGCCTGGAAGCCCAGAGTGCCATCACTGTCCCATCCCTGCCCCTCCTGTGCTCTGCTGGCACCTGGAGAAGGCCACGAGGCAGCCACTGACCTCTCAGCCATCCCATCCCCTCCTGGCACTGGTACACACTGGGGCTGGGAGGGCACTGCCCATGGCAGGGAGATGCCAGCCATGCCCACAGGCTGCAGAGAGCTCTGGCCCCAGAGGGGAAGCTCAGCTGGTGTGGGATGCAGGGATGATCCAGCTAAGCAGAGTCATGCTCCTGACACCATGTGAGTCCCAGACGGGGAATCCCACTGTCCTAGCAGCTGATCCTGGAGCCTGGGCAGCCTCTGCCACTTCCCCTCCCCACCCCATGGCCAACAGTGGGATTTCTCAGGGCATGGCAGGGGCAGAGGGCAGCAGTCCTAGAGCAGATCCCACCACAGTCCAGTCTGCACGTGCTTGCACAGACTGGGAGAGTGCCACTGGTTTAACTGGTTCCCAGTGGGTGATGTCAGCCTCCAGCAGGCACACTGGGGCAGATAAACTGGCTCAAGTCTTGCTGAATCAAGCAGGCAGCAGTGGCCACGCTCCCAGTGCTGCTGTGCCCAGCCCAGAGGCAGGCAGGGACCCATCCCAGCTCCGTGAGGAAACATTGCTCCCCTGCAAGGTTGGGCAAGAAGAGCCCTAGCCCAGCCATGGCCACCACAGCTCCTGAGCCAGCTGTGCCCGAGCCCTGGGCCAGGGGTGACCACAGCTCAGCCTCTGCTCAGCCAGGGCTAGGCACTGTGCCACTGCCCATGCCACCTGGCAGCAGTCCCCAGAGCAGTGAGAGAGCCAAGGGAAGGGGTTGTTGGCTCTCCCTGTTCCCCAAAGCCTGGCAGGACCCCTGCAAGGGGTGCAGCAAAGTGGCACCTGGATGGGAGCACCTGGAGCCATGGGGTGCACCCAGCACTGTCCTCAGCTTTTTGGTGCAGGAGAGATGTCACCTGCCCAGGCAGGAGGATGCTGCCTGCACCCTGCAGACCCTGGCTTGTTTCTTGGGGTGCAAAGAGCCTGTCAAGAGGCACAGGTTCCCCTTTCCCCTTCCAGCCTCGTGGCACCTTGGTGGCAAATCCGTGGGGGAGCAGCTTGGGTGCACAAGGCCTGGGTGGTCGAGGGTGACCTGGGTGCACCCAGCCAAGAGTCCTGGGCTCTGAGGGGCAGCAGTGGTCCAGGGGGAGCTGCCTGTGTCCCATTGGGACCACCAGCCCCAGGCTCAGCCCCAGCGAGGGCTGCAGGGACACGGCTGGGTCAGAGCATCCCACCAGAGGATGCAGAGCTGTGGGGAAGCAGACCAGAAGCTTTGGGGAGCAGCAGGGAGAGGAGTGTGCACTTGAGGGGGGCAGAGCCATTGCCCCTAGCCCTGCATGCAGACTCCAAGCTCAGCATCCTCCCGGGGCCCTCCAGCTCTCCATCCTCCCGGAATCCCCAGCTCAGCATCCTCCCGGGACCCTAAGCTCAGCATCCTCCCGGCACCCTCTGGTTCTCCATCCTCCCGGGACCCTCATGCTCTCTGCCCGCCGGTGGTGCCGGGACCAGCCGATCTCCACCGCCGGGACTTCTCCACTCTCCACCCCCGGTGCCACCGGCTCCCCTCCATCTCCACATGCCCGGTGCACACCGGATCCCCTCGACTCTCCAGAATCCCGGGACAAAGCCGTTTCGCTTCCCCGCTCCCGCCCCGCGGCACCGGGATGCTCAGCTCTCCAGGTCCCCGGTACCCCCCGGTAACTCCTCCCCGCCCGGTAGTACCGGACCCCGTGCCGCGGCTCACCCGGTTCTTGACCTCGGCGGAGAGGCCATAGGACGGACCCTTGTTGAACTGGGAGCTGCTCATGGCGAGGAGCGGGAGCGGAGCAGCGGAGCGGGAACGGGGAGCGGAGCGGGACCGGGCGGGGCGGGGGGGGTCGGGCCCTGCTTTCCAGCGCTGATTGGACGGGGACGAAATGCCCAAATAAGGGCAGGAGTGGCCGGATCGTGGTGGGGGTCCCGCAGTCCGACCCCGGGACCTCGGGGGGCGGGACACCGGGAAGTACTGGGAGCGGGAATGGAGATGGAGCTGTCTCGGGCACGAGTGGGCAGAACCCCGCACGGGGACACCCACGGGCCCGTGAAGCCACCCAGGGGCACAAGAACCCACCCAGGGGCTCATACCCACCCAGGGGCACATACACCCACATCCCGTCCCTCTCCCAGGGTTTATCCATTGCCCCCTGGGTGCTCCTGGGTGTGGGTGTCATGGGTGAGGGGCTCTGGGGGCTGCAGGGTGGCCCAGGGCAGGGGCAGGGCAGTGAGCCCCTGGGGGTGGCAGCCAGACTGGCACCATCATCAAGCCCATGGCAGGGGTGGGCAGAGCTGGGAGCACCCCACGGGTGGAAGCCCAGAGCCCCATGTCCCACTTCCCACCACATCCAGGGCCTCCAGCAGCACCCTGCGGGATGGGGCTCATCCTCCTGGGACTGATGGATACCCTCAAACGGATGTAACCCCCCCGAGGCCTGAGGTCCCGTTAAGAGTGAGCCCTGGTGGCTCCCTGCCCCCCAGACTCCTCCTAGGAAGCCTTGGGGTTCAGCACTGAACCTCTGACCCCGCCAAGGGCCCAGCACCCCTAAAAGCATCTTCTCTGCAAGGCAGGGGAGGGGCTTGACCCCCCCCCACAAGTCGGGGGGTGACTGGGGACCCCCTTGGCCCGACCTGGCGCCCTGGGTGCGCGTGCATTTGGCTTTTCCTGTTTCAGGTTGGCCTGTGAAGGAGATGAGGAAATCAGCAACGTCACCCGCGGCCTCCTGACAGTTGGCCCCAGCGAATGTGCCTGAGGAGCACGGTGCTGAGCACGGTGCTGGCAGCCAGGGGCCACCAGGGCAGGGGCTAGGCTCAGCCCCCACAGGCAACCATGTTCTCCAGGAAGAAGAGGGAGCTGATGAAAACTCCTTCCATCTCCAAGAAGAGCCGAGCGGGAAGCCCTGTGCCCCAGACTCTGCCGGTGAGTGTCCCACGTCCCCTGCAGTGGGGCCACGGCACCCATGGAGCTGCTGGGAAGAGCCAAGGGGTGAGCAGGAGGACTTGAGTGTGGCCAGAGGAGGAGGAGGAGGGAGCTGAGGAAGGACCAAGCTCCCTGAGCCTGAGAGAGGAGATGTTGCCCTAGATGAAGGGGACGGAACAGCTACCTGGGGAGACAGGAGGGCAAGTGGGGCTGGGGGAGGGGGAATGGGGGTCTGCAGGAAAGGGCAGGGGAGCCTGGAAGTGGAGGCTGCAGCCAAGGGTTTGGGGAGGGCAGAGAAACCCCCAGGCTTCCCGTGGGCCAGGGCCAGGAGTCAGGGGTCACTCAGGCAGCCACAATGCCTCGCTGTGCCATAGATTCCTCTCCTTGTGGGCACCCTCCTGGAGCTCTAGGGGTGCAGGGGGAAGCTCGTGGCCTCGGTGAGGCTCCCCTGAGCACCCCAGCACTGCCCGCCCCGCGCCTGCGCCCACGGCCCCGGAGCACGGGGCGAGCCGGGGCTGGGGACACAGGGACTCAGAGCCCACTGGCTCCCTGGCCAGGGCTCAGCCATCCCGGGCAGAGGGGCCCATGGGTGCTGGCTGGAGGGATGCTGGGCCGGGCAGCTGGCAGGAAGAGCTACAGCCCCCACTCCGAGGGGCTTCGGCGGGCAGGGCAAGGCGACTGGCACTCCCTGGACTCGCTGCCCCACGCGCTCGCCGTGCGGCTAACGGTACAGCTGCTGCAGCCATGGGTGCCATGGGGAGGGACTGGGCTGCTGCACCTCCATGGCCACGGACAGAGGGCTTAAGGGTTGGGCTGGCCCCAGCCATGGTGGGTGGGGGTCTTTGGGCAGTGTGGGGTTGGGTGCCCATGGCAGCTCCGTGCTGTCACATCAGCCCCATTGGTACAAAGATGGCTTCCGGCAGCGCCCAGCCAGGGATGCTGAGACCCAGCACACTCGTGTCACACCTGGGGGGCTGAGGGTCACCACCAGGAGCTGCTGGGGGGGTGAAGGTGGGGGCCCCTCCCTGTGCTGCTGGGTGCCTGGCTCTTGTCTGGTGCACAGCTCCAGAAGGTGCCACTAGCAGCCCCTCCCCTGGGGCAATTTTACCCCGGAAAGGTTGGGGCTCCCTCTGCCCAAAATATACCTGTGAAGTCTCCAGATAGTGGCCTGGGAGGGGGCCCTGGTCCTGGCCCTGGCAAGGTGGAGTCTGTGCCCAACCTGAGGATGGCACAGGCTGAAAAAGAGGAAGGGAAGTGTGGGGCCAGATCCTGCTGCTCTTTGGCTGTGCCAGGGTGGGGATGCTGGAGCTGGCCAGGAGAGAGCCCAAGCCCTGCCTGCTGCTGCCCTGCTGCTCTTCCCTTGCTGGCAGGCTCCTGAGTCTCACCCTGCCAGCTCCCAGCCCGAGACCCACAAAGGGCTGGAGATGCCAGGGAGGCACCACAGGATCCCCCTGACTCTGCCAGGATGCAGTGTGGGGATACTGGGACACGGCACCGCTGCAGGGACTGGCAGCAGCCCCTCAGCTGACAGCAGGTGCCACGGGCAGGGTCTCACTCTCATCCTTGCTGCCCAGGACCTCTCCCGCAAGGATTGCCTGGAAGCTCCCAGCTCATCCGTGGGGGATGTGCCCCCTGCTAGCTGCAAGCTCAGCAGCAGCCCCAGCAGCGCGGGAGCACTCAAGCGTCCCACGAGCCTGAGCCGCCACGCCAGTGCCGCTGGCTTCCCGCTCACCGCGGGCACAGCCCGGGGGCTGCCCAAGGGACAAAAGACCCCCACGGCCTACAGCCCCCTGGAGGGGGGCGAGGGGCCCTTCATCGACACCGAGGCCATCTCCCAGCTGCTGGCAGATGTGGCTCGCTTCGCCGAGGCCCTGGAGAGCCTGCGGGATGTGGTGCTGCGGGACGGTGAGTGCCAGCAGCCGCGGCTCCGTGGGCACGGCTGGGGCAGAGCAGGAGGGCAGCAGCATCCCTTCCCTGGGGACAAAGCAGAGCCCTGGCTGGGGGTCTGTGCCCTGCCCTGGGAGGGGGCCAGGACCCCCAGGGGCTGTGCCAAGCCGCAGCAGCCTCCGGCAGAAGGTGGTGGGTGGCTGCTGGCAGCTCGGAGCCAGGATAACACAGCTTCCTGCCCGAGAGCTATTTTCATCCTCCCCTTTTCCTGTTTACACTGCAGTGGTGCCAGCTGCCTGCCAGGGCCCCCAGAGCCCTGCAGGGTGCTGCCTGCAGCCCCCAGACCCAGCGGAGCACCCTGGCCACAGTGGGCAGCACGATGGGGCTGGGTGGGCTGTGGGTGGGTGCAGAGGGAACAGGCTTGATGTCATGGTCCCTGCGGGGAGGTGGGGCTGGGGGGGTCACATGGTGCCCTGGTTTGGGTGCTGCTGTTGGGAAACATGCTGACACATCCTCAGTCCTGGGGGGAAAGGGCAGTGCCCAGCCCAGGGCTCTGCTGGTGACCTGAGCCAGGGCTGGGGCAGGGGGAAGGTGGCTGGGCTGGGGCTGGCAGCTGACAGGGTGATGCCACCAGGTCCTTGTGATAGTTTGGGCACAGCTGGGCAGGGAGGAAACAGCCCTGAGCTGGATGATCATCCCTGCTCAGGGTTAGGGCTGGATCCAGTTTAGGAGAGCAGGATGTGCTGCTAAAGAGACAGGGAGAGGCTGAGCTGGGGCATGCAGCTGAGATTTGGGACAGTCAGCTCTCGTCTGCACCCATCCAACCACACTCACAGCCCCACTGGTCTCCCCATTTCCCACTCCAGAAGGGGCCTGGAACTGGGAGAGGGAAGAGAGGAAGCTCCTTGCCAGCCCCAGGAGGCTCCTCTCCTCCCCTGGATGCTGCCAGAGCTCAGCTCTGGGCTGGGGGGCATGGAGGGGGCAGTTCCCAGGGAAGCATCCCATGGGATGCATGGAGCACAGTGTCAGGCCTGACCTGGGCATGCCTCCTGGAGCCTGGGAGTGCCCATCCGGGACGGAAACCAGGAGGAAATTCCCAAGCTGCTTTCAAGGGAAAAAGTTACTACTGAGGAAAAAATGGAGGAAAGTTGGAGTGTCCCAGGGCTGTGTCCATGCCAGGCAGGGACACTCCAGCTGGATTAGCCATGGGAATGTGGCTCTGCCAGTCCCAGGGAGCTCCAAAGCCAAGGGAAGCCTGGAAGGAGCCTGGCTGGGATGTGGCTGGGAAAGGGTGGGTGGGAGGCTCTGGGGGACAGGGCTGTGGGACAAGGACACAGGACATGGGTCAGGGATACAGGACAAGGAGTCAGGGCAGGGACATGGAGCAGGGCTGTGGGACAAGGACAGGGAGGCAGGGCAGGGCTGTGGGGCAGGGTCCCAGCTCCCCTCTCTTGCAGACCCCCAGGAGCCCCAGAGGCCACTGGCCCACGAGTGCCTGGGTGAAACTCTGCGTGTGCTGCGGCAAGTGATCAGCAAGTACCCACTGCTCAACACCCTGGAGACCCTGACAGCTGCAGGCACCCTCATCTCCAAAGTCAAGGGTGAGCCTGTGGGGCTGGCAGCCCTGTCCTGCTGCCCTGCTGCCCCAGGGACAGGCACAGAGGAGGAGGCTCAGCTGCTTGGGCAGGGCTGCAGTGCTCAGCCCTGCCTGGGGCTGTCCCAGCTCCAGGCTCCTGCTGCTGGCAGCACCTTGGCTTGGCAGGAGCAGGCTCTGGAAGCCAGAGGCTGGGCTGTGGTTGGGCAGGAGGATGGCTCTGAGCTAACCACACGCACAGCACAGCACTCTGCGTCACTCTGCTGCTTCCTGCACCCCACACAGCAAGCCCAGGGCTGCAGGAAGCCTGCTGCTGAGAGGCTGCAACTCTGCCCTGGGGCTGGGATGGAGCCAGCTTGGGCTGCCCACCTGCCCAGGCAAAGAGAGCAGAGCCCAGGAGTGCCCTGAGGCTGCTGAAGGCACCACAAGAGTCCTTGGGCCTGGGTGTGTGCTGAGGATGCCTGAGCTGCTGCTGCTGGGCTTCCTCTTTCAGCCATTGCCCTGCAGCAGGGGCTGTGGGGCACGGGGGGCAGGGCAGGGGTCTGCAGCTGGCAGCACTCTTCCAGCAGCTCTGGGCAATGGGTGTGAGGAGAAAGCAGAGCCAGGCGATGCTGCCAGGAGAGACGTGGGAGCAGAGAGCCTGTGCCATCATTCCTAGGGATCATCCTCTGCTCCCTGGGCAGGGCTGAGCCAGGGACAAGGCTTCCACATCTCCTCCTCTGCAGGTTTCCACTATGAGTCCAACAATGAGGCAGACAAGAGGGAGTTTGAGAAGGCAGTGGAGGCTATCGCCGTGTCCTTCAGCAGCACGTGAGGCTCCTGCCACTGCTGGGGGGGGGCTGGGGACAGCAGGGACCCAACGGGAGGGCACAGTCACTGCTGCTGCTCACACCAGCCCCAAGCAGGGACCCTAAAGCCTGCTCCAGCCTGCAGGCTCCATCTGCCAGCCCCATGCAAGCTCTGCCCCTGCCCCAACCTGCCAGGACCTCCCCAGGGGGAGGAGGAGGCCAGTGTTGCCCTTCCAGCTGCCCCTGGTCCTCTCCTGGGCTCTGGGAGGTGGGCTGGGAGCTGCTGGGTGACATCCCTGCCTGTCCCCTGTGCTGAGCCCAGCCTGTTCCTCTCCCACAGTGTGTCTGAGTTCCTCATGGGAGAGGTGGACAGCAGCACCATCCTCTCCATCCCACCCAGTGACCAGAACCAGGTCAGTGCTGCCATGTGCCAGGGCTCTCTGTCCCAGCTTGGGAAGGGTCTGAGCCCCCAGCCCCAGCCTGGAGGCTTTGCCTGCTTGCTTCTGCCCTCACCATCAGCCCAGGGAGGGGACAACCACCTGGCAGCTCTGCTCTGGTGTGTGCACAGCCAGGGCTCTCTCCAGTGACATTCCCCTCAGCTCCTGGCCTTCCACAGGCTGGGCACAGCACACAGGAAAGCTCCAGCAGCTCGGGGCTTCTCCCTGCCCTCCACCCACCAACCCCTCCAGCTGCTCCCCTTCCTCTTGGCTCATCAATGCCCTTTCTGTCCCACTTCCCAAAGAGCATGGAGAGCCTCTATGGGGGAATCCCTGGGCCTGGAGCAGTTGGGATGCCCTCAGGCATGGAGAGCTATGAGCCAGGTGAGCAGCAGGGCTCTGGGTGCAGGCTTTGGGCTGCAGGACAGCAGCAGCCAGGCAGGGAGCTCGTGGAGCTGCAGGGTGAGCCAGGCTCTCCTGGCAAGGCCCTGGGAGGGAGCAGGGCAGTGATTCCAGGGCCAGCAGCACCTCTGGTGTCTGTCTCCTGTGTCCCTGTCCAGGCAGAGCCCCAGCTGAGCAGGTGGATGTGCTGCTGCAGCGCTGCGAGGGAGGGGTGGATGCTGCCCTGCAGTACACCAAGAACATCTCCAAGTACATGAAGGACCTGATTGGATACCTGGAGAAGAGAACCACGCTGGGTGAGCTGGGGAGGGCCAGGGCTGCCTCCTGAGCCCCCAGCACCTCCACAAGTGCCTGGGCTCTCCCAGGCAGGAGGCTGAGGGCAGCAGACACTGCAGGGCTGGTGAACTGCATCCCTGGGATTCTGATGTGCAGGGAAATCCCAGAGGCTCCTCTGGCTTCTCACTCCCAACCTTTTTCCTTGCAGAGATGGAGTTTGCCAAAGGGCTCCAGAAGATGGCAAACAGCTGCAAGCAAACCATCAGCCAGGAGGTCGGTGCACATGTCCCTAAAGCACCCAGGCTCCTGGGATGGCTCAGGAGCTAGCAGCCCTGGAGGGATGGGAATGCCTGGCCCAGGATGGGGCTTTTCCCAGTGGAGAGGCAAGCTGAGCTCCTCCTGCCTGAAGGCAGCACTGGAGGACACAGCTCCATGGCTTCCCACAGCTCCTTGGCTCCCTCTGAGGAGCTGGGGCTCAGGGGGATGCCTTCTCTCCTTTCCCAGACCAACATGCCTTTCCTGTCCATCTACCTGCTGGCCCTGGAGCAGGACATGGAGCATGGGACATCAGTTCTGCAGGCTGCCAGCACCCTGCAGAGCCAAACCTTCCTCCAGGTGAGAGCAGCAGAGGCCAGGGGCTGGGCAGAGGCTGCTGCTCTCCTCAGTCCTTCTGCTGCAGGCAGCTCTTCCAGAAACTGGGATCCACAACTGGAACCCTGCTGGGCTCAGGCTCAGCATTCCCAAGCTCTCAGCCAGCTGCTGGGGCCTTCAGGAGCTCTAGGAGAAGCTCACCCAGTCTGGCACACCAAGCAGCATCTCCTGATCCATCCCCACCCCATCCAAAGCTGCTCTACATTCCCAGAGTCCCCTCCAGAGGTGTTTGCCAGGGAGGGATCCAGCTCCTGGCCTAGCTCAGTCAGGAGGAAACTGCACCTGGCACTTCCCAGGCTGCTCCAGATGTGCTGGACAAAGACAGCAACTGCCCAGGGATCTTCTCCTTGCCAAGCCTTGGGCAAAGGGAAGAGCCTGGAGTGTGGAGCTCAGAGCACCCCAGGGGTTATTTCTCCTCCCTGCTCCAGCCTCTGGCCATGAGACGCCTGGAGCACGAGAAGAGGAGGAAGGAGATCAAGGAGCAGTGGCACAGGGCCCAGAGGAAGCTGGTGAGTGACAGCAGGGACAGGTCTGGGCTCCTCAAGCCCAGGCTGGGCTACCTCCATCCCCCTCAGCCCAGGCTGGACCTTGCTCCTCTGCAGCTGCCTGCTTTGTCCTGGGCTGGCTCTGCTGTGCTGGAGGATGCTGTGGGGGATGTGATGCCCTGGCAGAGGTCACTCCTCAGCCTGGCTCAGTGACTCTTTGGTGGCAGCAAGAGGCTGAGGTGAACCTGCGCAAGGCCAAGCAGAGCTACATGCAGCGCAGCGAGGAGCACGACAAGGCCAAGTACCTGGCAGTGAAGGCAGAGGAGGAGCAGCAGAGCACCAGCAGCAGCATCACCACCAAGACCCTGGACAAGAAGAGGAGGCTGGAAGAGGAAGCCAAGAACAAGGTAGGAACATGACAGCTCTGGGCTGGGGCTGATCATCTGCCTGGCCAAAGCCTGCTCACTCCTGGCTGCCCTAGGAGAGGAGCAGCCCTGAGCTGAGTTGCACTAGAGAAAGATCCTTTCCAGCCCAAAGCATTCCGTGATGCTGTGGCTGAGCTCCCTGCAGAGCCTCAGGCATGCTCCAGGAAAGCCTAAGGGACATTGTCCAAGGGCAGAGCTGCTCTTGTCCTCCTTACCTACCAAGGGTTCCCATCTCTTGTTCCCTCACGTGCCAGGCAGAAGAGGCCATGGCTACCTACAGGACCTGTGTGGCAGATGCAAACACCCAGAAGCAGGAGCTGGAGGACACCAAGGTGAACTCCTTGCGGCAGATCCACGAGGTCATCAAACAGAGTGACCAGGTCATCAAGACGGTGAGTGAGGCTTGGGCTGCTCCAGGCTGACCAGGAGAGCCTCAGAGCTGCGTGGCCCAGCTGAGGTGCAGGTGGATGGAAGCTCTCCTCAGCCCTTTGTGCCCTGAGCAGCCGAGGCCTGAGGCTGCAGACCGAGCCCTGCTCCCTGCTCCTGGAGCTCCTCATCTCTCTCTTCCATGCACAGAGCTCACCTCTGGGTTTCTCTCCCTCCTTGCCAGGCCACCATCTCCTTCTACCAGATCATGCACATGCAGACAGCTCCTCTGCCTGTCAACTTCCAGACTCTGTGTGAGAGCAGCAAGCTCTATGACCCAGGCCAGCAGTATGCCTCCCACGTGCGGCAGCTGCAGCGCGGGGACGAGCCCGACACGCAGTACGACTTCGAGCCCTACGTGTCACACAGTGCCTGGTAGGAGAGCCTCCTGGGGCCAGCCCTGTGTCCCTGGGCTGCCACCAGGCTCCCCTGCAGCAACCAGCATGCTCGGAGCTGGGCAAGCTGGAGCTGGGCCAGGGGCTCCCCTCACAGCCACTCGGTCACCAGAGGGCTATGGACCCCACAGCAGCCAAGAGCAAGGCTCCTGAGTGTCCTCCCCTGAGCCACACAAACGTTCCCTGTCCTCCTCCTGTCCTCCCAGGTCTCCCTTCACCCGGACACGGAAGGGCAGCTTCAACACCAGTGACTTCTCCAGCAGCTCTGGCTCCGATGGCACTGGGCTGCCCAAGGATGGGATCCTCTCAGAAGGAGCCAAGGAGCAGCAGAGAGGTGAGCCCAGAGCCTCTGCACCATGGCACTGCATCCTCCCTCCTGCTCCAGCAGGACCTCCAGGGGTGCTGAGGGAGCTCCTGAGCATGGCAGGACAGGCTGGAGGAAGCCTTGCAGCCTGAGTTTCCTGAAGGACACACAAACCAGCTCCATGGGGTTTTAGCTGCCTGGTGCTACCTAACTGACCACTCTCCACCTTCCCACCTCTGCTTTCCCTGCCTTGCTGAAGCCATCACAGCCTCTCAGCAGGAACCCAAGCAGCTTCCTTCAGTAACTCCAGAGTCTCCTAGATCCAAGCTCTTCTGCTGTGTCTCTCCCCTGGACACAGGAAGCATTCTCAAATGGCTTCTGTCTCTTCCTCTGCAGGTGGGAGGGGACACCAGGTGCATAAATCCTGGCCAACCTCCATCACTGAAGGTGACAGCAGCTTGGACTCAAGCACAGGTAGACACTGAACATGGCCCAGGGCAGAAAGCACCTTCCCTTCTGATAGAGTCAGTTCAAACCAGAGCTCAGCCTAAACCAGAGCTCAGCCCAAACCAGAGCTCAGCCCAAACCAAAGCTCAGCTCAAACCCTAGGAGCTAGGAGCTTTGTCCCTCCTTATCTGCCTTGTGCTAACCCTGGGTGGCAAACACCTGCTCTGATCCCTGTCTCCAGCAGGCTGGGCTGGATGGGCTCAGTGAGATGGATGGAAGGATGGGATGGAGGAGCTGGGCTGGGATGAAGGACCCTGCCTGCTCCTAGGCACAGGCAGCCCCTGGTGCCTCCTGGTTCCTCCTGTTCTCCAGAGCTGCCCCAGCCACACGAGGCTCATGGGGATCAGGCAGCAGCACCAGAGCATCCTCAGGAGAGGATCACCTCTGCCTGTGACTCAGTGGCCTGTGGCTTTCCTTTGGCAGGTGAATTCAGCCACAAGCTCCAGCGCTTGTCCTCCAATGGCACCATGTCCTCCAGCGAGGAGCTGGGGGAGAAGGAGGAGAGCTCCAGCCCCTTTGAGCAGAGTATGTGGGGGCACAGGCCTGGGCTCACACACTGCTGCTCTGGTTCCATGCTGCAGCTTTGTTTCTGTCTCCTCTGCTCCCAGGCATCAATGGGCTCCCCGGGGGAATGGCAGCTCCCTCGGGACCCTTCCGGAATGTGGGGCTCTCCAGGGCTGCCCAGACCCACAGGCTCAGAAAGCTCCGAGCTCCCTCCAAGTGCCGCGAGTGCAACAGCTACGTCTACTTCCAGGGAGCTGAGTGTGAGGAGGTAAGGGTGGGGACAGAGCTGGCTGGGTGGAAGGCATGCAGGAGAGGTCTATGTGCTCCACATTGGTCCTGGCATGTCTCTGGGAAAAGGCACTTTGCCCATCTGCTCCTCATCCTTGGAGCAATTCCTGGTGGCTCTCCACGGCTGCTCTTCCTCCCAGCCCAGCTCCCACCTCCACCATCTCCCCTCCCTCTCTCTCCCAGTGCTACCTGGCCTGCCACAAGAAGTGTCTGGAAACCTTGGCCATCCAGTGTGGCCACAAGAAGCTCCAAGGGAAGCTGCAGCTTTTTGGGCAGGACTTCACCAAGGCTTCCCAGAGCAGCTCTGATGGCATCCCCTTCATCATCAAGAAGTGTGTCTGCGAGATCGAGAAGCGGGCGATGAAAACCAAGGTGAGACATGTCCCTTCCCTCAGCTGGGCTGCCAGGCTCTGCTCTGCAGAGGAGCTTCTGCCGTGGCAGGAAACCAGCAGAGATGTTTTCAGATGCCTGGAGGCTGAAAGTCCCAGGAGATAAGCTTGGCCCTGACAGCCCAAGCTCTGACCCTGGAAACTCACTCCTCTTGCCTCCCTCTTTCCCACAGGCAGGAATGACAGCAATGTCTGAGCTGGGAGGGGGTGGCCCAGAAGGATTCTGAGAGGATTTTCCAGCCCCAAAAGAAGAGAGAGGGAGCAGGAAGCTCATGCAAACATGAGGAGAACATCTCTCCTCACTCCAGCTCCACTTCTCTCTCTTTCTCAGGGCATCTACCGTGTCAACGGCGTCAAGACTCGGGTGGAGAAGCTTTGCCAAGCCTTTGAGAATGGGAAAGAGCTGGTGGAGCTGTCCCAGGCCTCCCCTCACGACATCAGCAACGTCCTGAAGCTCTACCTGAGGCAGGTAAGGTGCTGGAGATCCCTTTGCTGGGGGAGGCAGGGCTGAGGAGGCCAGAGGAGCTGACTGCCCAGACCCCAGCCTGGCTTCAGCCAGCTGGGCTCTGGGGGCTGGGGAGCTTCCCAGGTGGGAGCAGAGCTCTGCAGATGAGGCCAACATGAGCTGGCTGTGGGTTTCCTGCTCTGGGGAGCCCTCCCCCAGCTCCTCCTCCAGCAGCAGCTTGGCAGCCGCAGAAAAACAACAGGAGGAAGCAGTGAGTGCCCTGAGGCCTCTGCGAGCAGGAACTGGCTCCTCAGACAGGGAACTGAGCCCACCAGCCCAGCCCACAAAGGTCACTGCACACGGCAGAGCCAGGGCTGGGCTCATCTCATCCCGAGCAGGGATGGCTCTGCCCCGGGGGTCACCCTCTGGGGGTTCAGATGGGTGCTGTGCCCTCTGCCCCAGGCACCCTGTGTCCCTGGCCGTGCAGCTTCACTGCTTAGGCTGTTGGTGCTGCTGTTCTCTGAGGGCTGGTGAAGCTCAGCACAACTCTGCTCCTGTGCCTTGTCCCTGAGCTCCCCAAGGTGGGGCTGGGTTTGGGGGGAGTCTGTTCCTGGGGAGTGGGCACAGCTGCTAACTGGTGGGGCTTGGGGCAGGGCTGGAGCAGGGGGCTCTGGGGGCAGCTTCCCTCTGCTCTCTAAAGCCCAGCTCCCTGTCCTGCAGCTGCCTGAGCCCATCATGCCTTTCCGGATGTACAACGAGCTGATGGGCCTGGCCAAGGAGAGCCTGCAGGGAGGAGAGGCCAAGGGCAGGAGTGGCAAGGGAGGTCCTGAGCTGCTGGACAAAGGAGCTGACACTGACAAGGTGGTGGTGAACCTGGTGCTGAAGCTGAAGGAGCTGCTGAAGGAGCTTCCCAGGGAGAACATGGCCACGCTGCAGTACCTCCTGCAGCACCTGAGGAGGTGAGAAGGGCAGGCCCAGAGCCCCTGGGGGTGCTGGAGCACATTCCCTTGCTTCCCTAGGGTGGGAAGGTGTGTGGGAACAGCTCAGACCTTGCTAGGGCAGGGAGGTAGATCCTTGGCTGCAGTTGCCTCTGCCATCAGAGAGGATTCCTGTGCTGCCAGGCCAGGGACAGCCAGCTGGGTGAACCCTGCCCATCCTCCCACCCCTGCTCCCTCTCGTGAGTTCCTCCTCCTCCCCAGGATTGTGGAAGTGGAACAGGACAACAAAATGACCTCAAACAACCTGGGCATTGTCTTTGGGCCAACGCTGATGCGACCCAGGCCCACGGATGCCACCATCTCCCTGTCCTCACTGGTGGATTACCCTCACCAAGCTCGCATCATCGAGGCTCTCATCATCTTCTACTCAACCATCTTTGAGAAGAAGGAGCCCACGGTGGACAGCAAGGAGGAGGCAGGCAGCTCTGAGCTGGTAGGAACCCCTGGGGAAGGGAGATGAGGAGCTGACCAGGACAACCTGGAGCAGATCAGCTAGGAGAGATCCTCCTGCAGCCCTGAGCCTCCCCAGCCCTGCCTCCTGCTCAGCCCTGGGGTGACATTCCCCACCCCAGCTGTGACACTCCATGGTTCCTGCAGCCCCAGGTCCATCCCACTGCACGGGTGGGTGGGTTGCTGCCCCAGGAGGGGCACGATGGGGACTGCACTTCCCCAGGAGAAGCTGCCTGGCATTTCTCCATTTTCTGGAGCCCTGTCTCAGGGAAGGAGGAAGGTTCCTTCTCCTCCTTGCCCTCACCACCGCACCCTTTCCTCCCAGCCCAGCTCAGGCTCGCAGTCCTCGGCTCCTGCTGGCAGCATCTCCTACCTGGAGCTGCCCTCGGAGAAGGATTTCAGCGCCGATCCCTTCCCAGGTAAGCCAAAGGCTCCTGGTGGCTCCTCCCCGACGGGGACAGGTCCCTCGGGAGGTGTCACAGTGGCAATGCCACCGAGCCCTTCCCCTCTCCTGACACCCAAAGCCATGGAGCCAAGCTCTGCTCCGCGCTGCGGCTGAGCCCAGGCCAAGCTCCCTCTAACCCCGCAGAGCCTGCCGAGCGCTCCGGGGACTCGGACTCGGAGCTGGAGGACACCGGGGAGCTGCTGGCCGCGGGCAGGCTGCCGGGGAGCCAGCTCAGGAAGCAGGAGAGCGAGACCAGCGCCGAGGAAGCTCAGCTCTGCGAGGAGGGCAGCGAGGGGCACTCGGATGCCGAGGGCACAGCTCGGAGCTGCCGCAGCCTCCCGGCAGAGGAGCAGAGCGATGCGGAGTGACAGCCCGAGAGCTCTGCCCGCTGCCAGCACTGCCCAGAACCGCAGCCCTGCCCAGCCCTGGCTCCGGCGGCCCGGGGCAGCAGCTCCGAGAGCTCAGCCAGCCCCGCGGACACTGGGCTGGGCACAGGGAGCAAGCCCTGGGGCTGCTGGGGGTGGGAGCTTTGCTGTGTCAGCTGCAGGCAAGTCCTCGCTGCTTCGTGGCTGGAGCTGGCACACAAAACCTGCAGCCCTTAGCAGCTCAGTGCCTGGAGTGCTGCAGCCCCAGCTGGGTCCAGCAGCTCCTGGAGCACATCCCATGGGAGCAGATCCCATGCTTGCTGCTCCAGGCTGGGAAGGAGCCCAGAGCTTTGCCAGCCACAGGCTTCATTCCCGCTGCATTCCTGAAGCCCACAGCCCTGCTGCAGAGACCCAGGATCTGCTCATCCCCCTGGCTGGGACAGGAGCCCAGGAGGAGCCCAGGGAGCTGGGCAGGAGCAGGGGGCAGCTCCTGGAGCCCTGGCAGCTGTGGAGCTGGGCTGGGCACATGCAGCATCCAGGCCTGACTGCAGCAGAGCTCAGCACTCGTGAGCAGGGCAGGCCTGGAGCAGTGCTGCTGTTCTGGGCCCTGCTGCCAGGGTTTGCTTTGCTGCTTGTATTTATGGGCATTGTCCTCCTTGGCAGGAGCCAGGCCCAGAGCAAGCTGCAGGCTGGGAGCAGGCTCAGGGCACAGGTGCTGCTGCTGCAGGAGCCTGAGCACTGCCTCATCTCTCAGGGCTTTTACTCTGCTAGACTGTTGATGTCCAGAATTCCAAGCTGCAGGTCCAGGGCTGCACCTCTGCTCTCCCAGCTGGCCCCAGGATGGAGCTGGGCAGAGAGCAGGTGACTGAGGGGAGATTCCTCCTCCTCAGGAGCAGCCTGGTGTGAGCCAGCCCAGCCCCTGCCAGGGCTGCTTCTTTAGCCAAGAGATGAGCCTTCAACGGGACTCTACTACCTCTGCTGGCAAAGGAACTTCCAGGGTTAAACAACACAGCCAAAGTTGATGTTTGTTTTTTTTAAAGCTCCAAGACTTTTCTGCACTGAAGCATAAAAAGTAGATTTTTAGCTTAGAAAGAGCTGAAAGTTGTTTCCTTTCTTCCCTGCTTCTGCCTGTCTGTGCCGTGCCACTTGAGCCCTGCCCAGGCCAGGAGCTCCTGGCTGGGGACATGTCCCAGCTGGAGATACCCTGAGGGGCTCTGGAGCCTTAGACACAGCTCTGGAGTGCACTGAGCAGCCAGATGCTTGAGCCCTGAGGATCCTCCTCCAGCACACGGAAGAGCTTGAGCTCTCCCAGACCCATCAGCAATGCTCAGCAGCTCAAAGGCAAGCTTAACTGGCAGTGAAATGGTTAATGACTGAGCCAGAGAAGAGCCAGAGGCACCCAGGAGGTGTTCTGGATGGCCTTTGGTTTTCCAGCAGGTCATTCCCAAGGCAGCAAGAGAAATGAGGTCAAGAGTCCTCTCCTGCTGCCTGGGTGACACCAGGAGTGGCTGTGAGGGTGACAGGTGACACCAGGAGTGGCTGTGAGGGTGACAGGTGACAAGGAAGGAGCTAAAGCTGTGCTGGAGCTTCCCAGGGTGACAGGAACCTTCCAGCTGTGCACTCTGGCCACAGGAAAGCAGTGTCCTGCTGTGTGTCCCCTGCCCAGCCACGACAGAGTCCCTCAGAGCCTCAGCAGCAAGGAGATTTCCAAGGTCTTCTCCAGCCTCAAGGATTCCATGCTCTAAAGGGATGGGAAATGCAGGCACTGGCATGCTCTGCCCCAGGGAGAGGCTGCAGAAGACAGCAGAGCTGCCACAATACAAACCTTTATTCAAAATAACATCTTATACAACAGGAAAGCAAAAGCCTTTCCCACTCCTCCCTGCTCCAGGCTCTCTCCATGGCTCAAGTCCCTCATGAAGATTAAGGAGTTACAGCAAAGGCCACGCTGGGAAAGAAGGAATGAGGCCAAGGAACAAGTGCAGAGAGGCAGCCCAGGAGTCCTCCTGGCCCTCTCTGAAAGGAGCCTGCAGAGCATCTGTCAGCTGCTGCTGGAGGGGAAGCTCTGGGGGTGTCACACAGCTCTTCCACACCTGGAAGAAGGAGACCTGGGGCTGTGCATCACCCCACAGGAGCTGAGCACCCAGGGGCACATCCGGAGTGTGCTGAGGCAGGAGAGCAGCTGAGCCTCACTCTGCTCCCTCCTCTGGCTAACTGTTGCCTCCACAAATGATTCCAGGTTTGGAGATCATCTTTTCCTGGAGGCAGCTTACCCCCAGAGGATCCTGGAGAGCCCCAGGCTCTGCCCTTACCCCCAGCTGCATCACTGCACCAGTCTGTAGGTGATGTAGCGCCCTGCAGTCTCACTGGGTCTGATGATCTTCACCACCTGCAAGGAGAGGACTCCTGAGGCACAGGAGCTGCTGGCCACCTCCCCCTCGGGGCTTCCCTGACCCACAGCAGCTTTGGGACACCTTTCCTGTCTCTGGAATGCTGCTGAGGATCTCCCCTCCTCGCCCTGCCCACAGGGAGCTGTGCCTCCAGGCTCCTCCTCCCTTACCTGGCCACGCTTGATCCCGAAGTAGCGAGCCACAGGGTCCCCAGCCTGGATCCTGGGGAGCTGGTTCTCTCTCAGCTTACTGTGCCAGGGGTCAAGGAGGAGCAGAAGATGCCAGGGGCCCTGCCTAACCACCCCCAACCCAGCCCAGGCAGATAGGGAAGGAACAAACCAAGGATACTATCTGGCCAGCAGCTCAGTTACTTCCTCCTTTGTCATGACCACATGCTCTGGGACCAGCTGTCAACAACAGGAGAGAGATCAAACACCCACGAAAGCAACTTGCTCTGCACAAGGGTGAGAGGAAACAAGGACTTCCCCCAGCCTAAGCTGCAGCTCAGCACTCCTCTGACCTCCCAGCCTGGCTCCATTGCCCAGCACAGCTCACCTCGTGCTCTGTGATGTTGATCAGCAGCTCCTGCTGCAGGAACTGCTCCAGGATGTATTTGGGAGCCATATCCACCAGGGACTGGGAAGGGAAAGGCCTGTCAGGTGCCAGGGCTGCTCTGGGCCAGCCCTGCCTGCGCAGCAGCTCCCCCTGTGCTCTTTTGTACCTGCTTGGCCGACGGGGTCATGCCTTGCTGCACCACGATCAGAGCCCTGGTGATGTTCTCCTCCTGCATCCGCTGGCAGTACATCTTGATGGTCTTTATTCCCACCTTGGGCTCCTCTGGGGATGGAGGCAGCCGCGGGGGTCACAAAGAGCCAAGCCCCCTGCTCCGTTAACCCTCCCCTCCCGCCCGGGCAGAGGCAGCTGGGCTCACCCGGGAAGAACACGAACATCTGGTCGGTGGGATCGTCGTTGTGAGCCACCAGCACGGTCAGGTCGGTGCGCCGGGGCCTGCCCTCGCTGGGTTTATCCCCGAACTGCGCCTTGAACTCCTCCAGCGTCTGGTCCAGCTCGTCCTGGGTCACCAGGTAGCCGCGGTCGTGGCAGAGCTGCCGACAGCACCCCCGGGTCAGGCAGCGCCAGGCCGGGGCAGGCCGCGGGGCCAGGCCGGACTGCCATGCAGCCTCAGCTGCCCCAGGGCTGGTCCCCCACCGGTCCCGGTCCCGGTCCCGTCAGGCCCCGTGGGCCGCACCTGCATGATCGTCTTTCGGATCTTCCACAGCCGGTAGGTCTCCTCCTCGTCATCCATCTTGCTGCGGCCTGGCCCCGGCAGCGCCTGGCTCTGCGGCCACAGGCAGCACCGAGGCGGCCGCGGGGACCTAGCGCGCGGGACNGCCGTGCCACTTGAGCCCTGCCCAGGCCAGGAGCTCCTGGCTGGGGACATGTCCCAGCTGGAGATACCCTGAGGGGCTCTGGAGCCTTAGACACAGCTCTGGAGTGCACTGAGCAGCCAGATGCTTGAGCCCTGAGGATCCTCCTCCAGCACACGGAAGAGCTTGAGCTCTCCCAGACCCATCAGCAATGCTCAGCAGCTCAAAGGCAAGCTTAACTGGCAGTGAAATGGTTAATGACTGAGCCAGAGAAGAGCCAGAGGCACCCAGGAGGTGTTCTGGATGGCCTTTGGTTTTCCAGCAGGTCATTCCCAAGGCAGCAAGAGAAATGAGGTCAAGAGTCCTCTCCTGCTGCCTGGGTGACACCAGGAGTGGCTGTGAGGGTGACCAGGTGACACCAGGAGTGGCTGTGAGGGTGACAGGTGACAAGGAAGGAGCTAAAGCTGTGCTGGAGCTTCCCAGGGTGACAGGAACCTTCCAGCTGTGCACTCTGGCCACAGGAAAGCAGTGTCCTGCTGTGTGTCCCCTGCCCAGCCACGACAGAGTCCCTCAGAGCCTCAGCAGCAAGGAGATTTCCAAGGTCTTCTCCAGCCTCAAGGATTCCATGCTCTAAAGGGATGGGAAATGCAGGCACTGGCATGCTCTGCCCCAGGGAGAGGCTGCAGAAGACAGCAGAGCTGCCACAATACAAACCTTTATTCAAAATAACATCTTATACAACAGGAAAGCAAAAGCCTTTCCCACTCCTCCCTGCTCCAGGCTCTCTCCATGGCTCAAGTCCCTCATGAAGACTAAGGAGTTACAGCAAAGGCCACGCTGGGAAAGAAGGAATGAGGCCAAGGAACAAGTGCAGAGAGGCAGCCCAGGAGTCCTCCTGGCCCTCTCTGAAAGGAGCCTGCAGAGCATCTGTCAGCTGCTGCTGGAGGGGAAGCTCTGGGGGTGTCACACAGCTCTTCCACACCTGGAAGAAGGAGACCTGGGGCTGTGCATCACCCCACAGGAGCTGAGCACCCAGGGGCACATCCGGAGTGTGCTGAGGCAGGAGAGCAGCTGAGCCTCACTCTGCTCCCTCCTCTGGCTAACTGTTGCCTCCACAAATGATTCCAGGTTTGGAGATCATCTTTTCCTGGAGGCAGCTTACCCCCAGAGGATCCTGGAGAGCCCCAGGCTCTGCCCTTACCCCCAGCTGCATCACTGCACCAGTCTGTAGGTGATGTAGCGCCCTGCAGTCTCACTGGGTCTGATGATCTTCACCACCTGCAAGGAGAGGACTCCTGAGGCACAGGAGCTGCTGGCCACCTCCCCCTCGGGGCTTCCCTGACCCACAGCAGCTTTGGGACACCTTTCCTGTCTCTGGAATGCTGCTGAGGATCTCCCCTCCTCGCCCTGCCCACAGGGAGCTGTGCCTCCAGGCTCCTCCTCCCTTACCTGGCCACGCTTGATCCCGAAGTAGCGAGCCACAGGGTCCCCAGCCTGGATCCTGGGGAGCTGGTTCTCTCTCAGCTTACTGTGCCAGGGGTCAAGGAGGAGCAGAAGATGCCAGGGGCCCTGCCTAACCACCCCCAACCCAGCCCAGGCAGATAGGGAAGGAACAAACCAAGGATACTATCTGGCCAGCAGCTCAGTTACTTCCTCCTTTGTCATGACCACATGCTCTGGGACCAGCTGTCAACAACAGGAGAGAGATCAAACACCCACGAAAGCAACTTGCTCTGCACAAGGGTGAGAGGAAACAAGGACTTCCCCCAGCCTAAGCTGCAGCTCAGCACTCCTCTGACCTCCCAGCCTGGCTCCATTGCCCAGCACAGCTCACCTCGTGCTCTGTGATGTTGATCAGCAGCTCCTGCTGCAGGAACTGCTCCAGGATGTATTTGGGAGCCATATCCACCAGGGACTGGGAAGGGAAAGGCCTGTCAGGTGCCAGGGCTGCTCTGGGCCAGCCCTGCCTGCGCAGCAGCTCCCCCTGTGCTCTTTTGTACCTGCTTGGCCGACGGGGTCATGCCTTGCTGCACCACGATCAGAGCCCTGGTGATGTTCTCCTCCTGCATCCGCTGGCAGTACATCTTGATGGTCTTTATTCCCACCTTGGGCTCCTCTGGGGATGGAGGCAGCCGCGGGGGTCACAAAGAGCCAAGCCCCCTGCTCCGTTAACCCTCCCCTCCCGCCCGGGCAGAGGCAGCTGGGCTCACCCGGGAAGAACACGAACATCTGGTCGGTGGGATCGTCGTTGTGAGCCACCAGCACGGTCAGGTCGGTGCGCCGGGGCCTGCCCTCGCTGGGTTTATCCCCGAACTGCGCCTTGAACTCCTCCAGCGTCTGGTCCAGCTCGTCCTGGGTCACCAGGTAGCCGCGGTCGTGGCAGAGCTGCCGACAGCACCCCCGGGTCAGGCAGCGCCAGGCCGGGGCAGGCCGCGGGGCCAGGCCAGACTGCCATGCAGCCTCAGCTGCCCCAGGGCTGGTCCCCCACCGGTCCCGGTCCCGGTCCCGTCAGGCCCCGTGGGCCGCACCTGCATGATCGTCTTTCGGATCTTCCACAGCCGGTAGGTCTCCTCCTCGTCATCCATCTTGCTGCGGCCTGGCCCCGGCAGCGCCTGGCTCTGCGGCCACAGGCAGCACCGAGGCGGCCGCGGGGACCTAGCGCGCGGGACTTCTGGGAGATGTAGGCCACAGCTTCCTGCCGGGCTGAGGGTTCCTCTCCCACAGCCAGGAGCTGTTTCCCGGCTGTCTGCGGCCCGAACCGGGACAGACCGCAGCCACAGGCTGCCCGGGAGGGGAAGGGTCCCGGCGGTGGGCTCTGGCCTGCAGTTGCCCACCCCTAACTCCCCTCCGCCCGCGTGGTCTCGTCCTCAGGGCTGATAAACACCCGCGCCCACCTTGCTTTCCCATTGGCCACCTTCCCATCTATCATCCTGACAGACACGCCTCTCTGCGCTTCGAGTGACTGCGCAGCCGCGAGGGGCGGGCACCTCTGGGCGCCCTGGCCGTGGATTGGCTGAGGGGGCGGAGGGGGCGTGGGTGCGATGGGCTGGACCCGGTCAGCGGGGCAAGTGCTGCTCTGCGGGGCGGCGGCGGCGGCGTGGAGCCGCAGCATGGTGAGTGGTGCGGGTCGGGGCTGTGCGGGGAGCAGGGCCTGGCCGGGGCCGAACGGGCCCGGGGGCGGGTTGGGTGAAGCGAAGGGCGCGGAGCCACTGACCTTGGGGGGGTAGGGGAGGTTAGGAATGGAGGCAGCGAGCAGCCGGTGCGGGGCCAGAGGGGAGGTGGCAGCCGGTAACGGCAAGCGGTAACGGTACCGGCGTGTCCTGCTGCCCCGCAGTGTGCCCAGGCAGAGAACTGGCGCTTGGCTAAGGCCGTCTATGACTTCCACGCCCTGGATATCGATGGCAACGATGTCTCCTTGGAGAAGTACCGGTAGGAGGGAGAGGTTGAGGGCTGCGGGGGGGAGGAGCGGGGTCCCGGCGGGGGAAGGGAACAGAGCTCGAAGAGCCCCGGGGGGAAGGGAACGTGTCTCGTGGGCCCCAGGGCGGTGGTTAAGCCGCAGTTAGGCTAATCTATTGCATAAGGCTGGAGAGCGCCTTGTTTAGCGGCACCTTCCCGCCTGGCCCCGGCGGAACGGCTGCTGAGGGAGCAACTCCGCAGGGGCGACGTCTGCATCATCACCAACGTGGCTTCCAAATGAGGAAAAACCGCTGTAAACTACACTCAGCTTGTTGACCTGCACGCCCGATACGCTGAGAGGGGTTTACGCATCCTGGGCTTCCCCTGCAACCAGTTTGGGAAGCAGGTACGGGAGGAGCGGGGCGGGAGGAGAGCTGCCCCGGGAGCACACAGCCAGCCTCCGCGGCCCCAGGAGCATCCCAGCGTGGTCTCTCTCGTGTTCTCCTCCCCAGGAGCCAGGGGACAATGCTCAGATCAAGGCTTTTGCTGAGGGCTACGGGGTGAAGTTTGACATGTACAGCAAGATTGATGTCAACGGGGACGATGCTCACCCACTCTGGAAGTGGATGAAGGACCAGCCCAAAGGGAGAGGCACCCTGGGCAAGTGAGTGTGGGAAGCACTGGGCACGCAGCAGGCAGGGAGAAGGTGGCTAGGTTGCAGGCAGGGGAAGGGTTTTTCTGTCTCAAGCCTTAATTCCTGTTCTTTTTGTCTCTCCTAGTGCAATAAAATGGAACTTCACCAAGGTAGGAGGCAGAGGCTGTGCCTGGGCTGCTTGCTTACCCCTGGGGGTGGTCCCTGAAGCACTGCAGGGAGGGAAGAGCCTCGGGCACAGGCTCTGCTCTGCACAGGGTCAGGGCAGGAGTGTCCTGAGGGGCTGCAGAGTCCCTGGTAGAGCTGGGCTCAGCTCACCCAGGCACTGCTTCACTTGCACAGTTCCTCATCAACCGTGAGGGCCAAGTGGTGAAGAGGTACAGCCCCATGGAGGATCCCTATGTAAGTGCTGCCCCGGGGGCTAGCTGCAGCCCTGCCTGAGCCACGGGGGAAGGGGAGAGGCACAGCAGTGCCAGCAGCTCCCTGCAGCCCCAGCTGTGGCAAAGAGGAGAGCACTGGGGCAGAGCAGCACTGCCTCAGCTCTCTTCCTCCTTTAGCTGGGGGGGGGGAAGAGGAACCCTGTGCTGTGGGAGGGGTTGGGCTGCAGGAGAATGTGGGGTGCCCAGCACAGGGTGGGTTCTGCTCCCCAGCAGCCCCTCTGAGGCAGGACACAGGGGGTTCAGGCCTCCTAGCACAATGCTCCCTTCTTTCTGCCAGGTGATTGAGAAGGACCTGCCTGTGTACCTGTAGAGCTGCTGCTGTCACTGCTGTCCTGTGCCCTGAGCCCAGCACCATCCCTCCTGCTGCCTGGAGCCTCCTCAGCCAGCCCCAATGATGGTCTGCCTTCAAACCAGCTCTGGTGGGGCAGACCTGAAGTCCTGGCGTGCAGCTGCTGGCAGGAGGCCTCAGGGGTGCTGGGGGTGGTGCTGGGCAGCCCTGGGCTCAGGGCATGGCTCCTGTGTCCCCTGGCAATAAACACCTTAGAAATGGCCAACTGCCTGTGCCTCTGTGGATGGAGCTGGGAAGCCACAGCTTGGCAAGGGAGCTAAGAGCTTAGGCAAGTGCTGAGCCCAGCAGGGATAATCCTCCTCAGTGCTCATAAATGCTGGGGCAGCAGCCCCTGGGAGAAGCTGCAGCAGGACAAGGGAGGGGGGTGTGTGTGTCCTGGGATCCTTCCTGAGCCGAAACCAAGCGCTCTCTGCCCTGATGAGGCAACTGCCTTGTTTTGCTCTGAAGGCTGGGGAGGCCTGGCCCTGGCCCAGCCACGCAGGGGATGCTTGGCTGCAGCAGTGGTGCCAGCCCTGGCCAGCAGCAAGCATTGCAAAACTCCTCCAGCTTGGGCTGGGGCTCAGTGGGTACCTGTGCAGCTGGGGCTGCCTCCAGCCCCCTGGGGAAGGCTCTGCAAGCAGCAACAGGCTGCAGCCAGGGGGAAGGGAGAACTCAGCTTCACAAGCTCTTTGCTGCATCTCAGGCTCTGGGGGAGGTGCTGGGTCTCCCCTTAACCTCTGCAGGTCCTTGCTGGGCTCCCTCCCTGTGCTCTCCAGCTGCTCAGCCTCCCCCAGGTTGGGTCCAGGAGCTGCTCCCACAGCTCTCACCCTGACCTTGGCAGTGCCACAGTTGCACAAACTGCTCCTGCCTTGTGACTCCCATGGCTCACTCCCCTCCCAGCCCAGCCCCCGGAGCAGGGAGCAGCCGGGCCTGGGCCAGAGGAATGTGCCTCAACAGCAGCTCCTTTGTCTGCTGCAGAGCTCAGGGACAGCAAGGGACAGAGCAGAGAGAGAGCATCCTGCTCCCAGGCCCAGCTGGGATCCTGGGGCAGCTCCAGAGCTGGGATTTGGAGGCAGCAAGCACTCTCCTGTGTACCTTCCTTTCTGTTCTTGGTGAGCACAATGAGAACAAAACGACCCTTCTGAGGCAAGTAGAAAATGGAGGAATTATTAGTCCAAGGCACATGGTCTAAAAAAAAAAAACAACCCATCTCTTTACATATATACAGCTCCATTCCTTATAAATACACATAGAAAACCCAAGGCCAACAAGAAGCTGCTGAAAAAGTGCTAAGAGGAGCAGGGCTGAGGGGAGAGCAGGGGCACTGCTCTCCAGAGCACAGACAATCAGTAGGACAAGTGCAGAATAATTTAGTGGAAAGAGACTCTTTTTACACATGATTAACCCTGACCACAGGCAGGAGGAGGCAGGGCCAGGTGCTCTGTGCCCTCCCAGGATTGCATATCTGTGGGGAGGGGAAGGGGGAGCCAGCAGGGATTTCTCCTCCCAATTCCTGAGTTAAGCCTCTCTCCCTCCCTCTCTCTCCTGGCTGGGCTCAGGAGTTCTGGGGAGCTCCTCCCTGGCTTTGGGGTCACTCTGAGGTAAGGAGGGTGCCTGGAATGCAGTGAAGCCTGGGACACAGGGAGCAGAGGGAGCTCACAGCCAAGCCCACACTGCATCAGGCACCTTGGTCTTAAGGTCTAGGATACAGACCCAAAGCAGAGAGGAGCCCTGGGCAGAGCTCTGTGTGGAGGAGAGAGCCCAGTACCGGAGCTCCAGCCTCACCTGGCAGGGCACTGCAGGGCCTCAGCTGGAGCCTCTCCCAGCTCCTCTCTCCAAGGAAGCACTGAGGCAGCCAGGGAAGCTCTAGTGTCCTTCCCCTGCACACAGCCTGGTGCTACCTCTAGGAAACACTCTGCTGACTCAAGGCAGAGAAAAGCAGCAGCAGGGAGCTTGTGGAGGAGCTGCCAGGCCTGCAGCATTCCCAGCAGCTCCCTGCCAGGCTCCTTGAGATCAGAGGGAAACACAACAGGAGCTTCCCAGGGCCCTGCCCAGGGAGCTGCTGCTGGGACAGGGATGGCAGCAGAGCTGCTGCAGGCTCTCCCAGCCCAGGCCAGAGGCTTCCCTGGGGCAGTGCTTTGCAAAGCAGACCTTTGCTCTTTGGTTTGCAGCATCAGCAGCAATGCTGCTCCTCCCCTCCAGGAGCAAACCTTCCCTCTGGGAGCAGCTCCCACTGAGGGCAGCAGCAGGCAGAGCTGGCTCACCCAGACCTGGATCCATGGCCCAGCCAAGGCCAAGCCCTAGGGAGAAGGAGCCAGGTGCCAAGGACACTGCTGGCCACAGCCTGGGCAGCCACAGCCACCTGGGAGGCTAAAAGTGCAGGAGAGGCCCTGCTGCCCCAGGCCATGTCCCTGTGCTCCTGGTGAGGGCTGCAGCCAGCTCCTGCCTTCCTCCAGCAGCCCCAGAGCTGTGTGTGTCCCTTCCTGGGGAGGGCAGAGCAGGCCCAGGCACTTGTGCTGCTCCCTGCCCAGGGAGGAGAGCATTCCCTTCCCCTCCAGAGCAGAGCTGGGGCAGGCAGAGCTTGCCCTGTCCCTGCCCAGCTCGGGGCTGGAGGGGCTGGGGAAGGCATAACCCAGCTTGGGCACTCAGTAGTCTGCAGGGGGACAGGCAGAGAGCAGAGGATATCTCAGCCCTTCAGGGGCACCAAACACAGCAGAGAGCTTCAGAGCACTCAGCTCCCCCCACCCCAGGCCCCTCCTGCCCACATCTCTGCCTGCCTGCCTGCAGGGACACATAAATAATCTTTGCTGTAAGGATCTGGAGGCTGCTTTGGCTTCTTCCCTTGCCCCAAAGCACAAAGGGGTCAGTCCAAAGCAGCAGCAGAGCCAGGGCTCCCCAGGCCTGGCTGTCAGAGGTCTGGGAAGCAGCCACTGAACTGGATGACACTCTGGCGCTCCGGGGGGGGCAGGGGCTCCTGGGGGGTCCCATGCAGCTTCCTGATCATCTCCTCCAGGATCTCCCTGACATTGATGCTGCCATCCTGCTGCAGGAAGTCCTGCTGCTGCTGCTGCAGGCTCTGCAAGGGCCCTGGGGAGGGCAGAGTCAGGTGCTGCTGCAGCGAGGAGCCCAGGGGCAGGCTCCCCTCCAGCACAGGGGCTGGGCTCTTGAAGGCAGCAGGCTGGCTGAAGCTGAACGGGAGCTGCAGCTGCTGCAGCTGCTGCTGCTGCTGCTGGTGTGGCTGCAGCTCCGAGGGGAAGCACAGGGCCCCAGGCTCGGGGAGGCTGCTGCTGCTGGGAGGGCTGTAGGTCAGGTCCAGGATGTCCTCCTGGCACAGGGAGTGCCTGGGCAGGGGCAGCTCCAGGGCCTGGGGCAGCTCCAGGGGCTGGGGCAGCAGGGAGAAGAGGGAGCTCTGCTCCTGGGCCTGCAGCAGGCTGTGCTTTCTCTTCACATTCTCATCCATCTGCTTCAGCTCCTCCAGCACCTTGCGGACACAGCTCTCCGGGATCTTGATTCCTAAGGGAGGAATTGCCTCAGTGCTGCAGTGCCTGGGGAGGGCTGGCAGCAGCAGCAGCAGCTCCCAGGCACTCTCCAGCCTGTTTTATCTCCCCTTGGCCAGCTCTGGAGCAGGGAATGGCACTAGGAGCAGAGCCCAGGCAGCTCCATGGGAGCGTGGAGGGGAGAGCTCAGGCCTGCTTTGGACTCCCCATGGGCTCGGGCAAGGCCTGGCTGCTGCAGGGCTGGCACAGAGCCCTGTGTGGGCAGGGAAGCTTGGCCCTGGGCAGCTGGCTCCCCTCATGCCCCTAGCAGCCCTGCACCCACCGACTTGTTTCCTCTGCTCCTTGGTCTTGAGGCGGACGATCTGCAGGTAGCTGCTGCTGGTGATCTCTGCCATGATGCTGGCAATCCTGCTCCAGACCCTCAGCAGGGCCCCACACAGCATGTAGTAATGCCTCAGGCGCATGCCCTGGAAGCATTCCTTGCCCTCCTGGACCAGCTTGCAGCTCTTGTTCCTGCAGCAAGCACTGCAGTCAGCCCAGGCTGCCAGGGCACAGCACTGTGCCCCCTGCAGCCCCCTGAGCTCTCCCTGCCCTTACCAGGCAGCATGGTTGCAGTTCCTCAAGGAGAACTCATAACTGCTCTCCCAGTGCTTCTTGGCTTCCTCTGGCAGCACCTGCAGCAGACACAGACACATTGCAGCTTCCCCACAGCCCGAGCTGGGAGGCAGGAACTGCCCCAACCCTCACCAGAGGCACAGGCAGCTCTGAGCAGCTCCTGAAGGCCCAGGCAGGGCTCTCTGCTCTCTGCCCAGCCTGCAGGGCCTCTACCCACCTGCCTGTACTTCTTCTGCAGGCTCTCCAGGCTCTCCAGCTGGCTCTGCTTCCCAATGTTGGGCTTGTAGAGGATGAAGCTCTTGCCTCTGCTCTGCTCTGCCAGCAGGCAGGTGTGCTTGCAGCCCCTCACCTGAGGGCACAGCTGCTGGTTACACTCACAGCCTCTCTGTCTCTCCTCTAAGCCAAGTCCTCCCAGGATGCAGGCTCCTGGAGGCATCTCCCAGCCCCCAGCACGAGGTCAGACATGGAGCTTTAGAGCCATGGCACACCTTCTCCTGCTGGAGCTCCCTCCCAGCTGAGGTGCCCAGGCACCTACCTTGAGGGACAGGTAGAAGCCATCATGAGCTCCTGTCAGCTTGAGGGACTTCTCATAAGCTTCCTCCCACTTCAAGCCCCTGTCCACACTGATCTGGAGAGGGACAAGGAGAGGTCAGGACAAGAGCATCATGTCTCTGCCTCCCAAAGCCCAGCCTCAGCCCAGCCCTGGTGCTGCTGCAGCCTAGGAGCAGGCCTGGCCACACAGCCCTGAGCCCCTGGCCCCTTCCTCAGCTGCTCCTGACCAAGGCAGATGTGACAGCAGCATGACACAAAGCCCAGGGGCAGGGACCCAGCAGCTCCCAGCCCCAGCCTGGCCTACCTTATAAAACACAACCTGCCCATCCTGGGGGTGCCCTGGGGTCAGGAAAACCTCCTTGCTCTCCTCATAGATCTCATCCACTCCTGGGGCTAGATCTGCAGAAGGAGAGCAGTGTCCAGGCCATGGCAGCTGGCAGCTGTCCTGCAGCAGCTCTGTGCTGCCCTCAGCAGCAGGGCCAGGCCTGGCCTCTCCATACCTAGGATGCCCATGTCATATTTGCCTTCCTTCTTGTCCTTCTCAATCAGGTAGTCAAAGGTGTCAGAGAAGTACTGGAAGAGCATGTTCTGCTTGTCCACTTCCAGGCCCAGGATGCGGTTCAGGAACTTGCTGATGGAGCAGTCTGCAGGAGGATGCTGCCTCAGGAGCCTTGCCAGCCTCCCCAGGGCTGCCTGGAGCAGCTGAGCCATGCCTCCCCTAAGCCTTTGGCTGGGCACAAGCAGGCTGAGCCTTACCTTTCTCCACAGAGACTGTGCCATACTTGCTCTGGTAGCAGAAGATCCCCACGGAGATGAGACCTTGCTTCATTTCTGCAATAGCAGAAGGGAGCTTGGAGCATCTGCAGGTCACCTCTGCCCCTGCAGAGCTGCTTCCCCTGCAGCTCTGCTCTCTGCTCACAGCTAACTCTGCAGCTCTGCTCTCTGCTCACAGCTAACTCTGCCCCAGAGCCTTTCCCCACACTGGGCAGGGTGACAGCAGCAGCACAGAGCTCTTCCCTCTGGCCTTCTGCTCCCTTCCTCAGGCAGCCCAGGGCTGTGGTGTCCTTACCCTGGAAGAAGGCAGCCTCCCCTCCCTCGTAGGCCTTGGGCACAGGCACTCTGTTCTCCATGTGGCTCAGGATAGTGGAGAGGACTCTGTCCAGGGCTTTAGTGCCATACTGGGAAGGAGACAAGGGTGATGCTCAGACCAGCCTCCAGCCAGCTGAGTGTCCCTGCAGCCAAAGCCACCCCCCCCAGGAAGGTCACTGACCTGCTGGCCATGCCCAGGGCCACAAGCCATGGGTCAGGGGCCTCAGGACCAGCCCCTGTGCCCCTGGGCTGGCAGCAGGCTGAGGGACAGAGGCCCAGAGGCTGTCCCAGTGCAGCACACTGGGAACTCAGCTGTGCTGCCAGGGAGCTGACTGCTAGGCCAGCAACAGCCTCCAGATGCCAGCAATGCTCTTTTCCTGAAGCCATTGCCACTGCCCCAGCACCAAGCTACCTTGGGCCCTCTCCCCAGCTCCAACCCCGGGCTGAGTCTGCCAGAAGAGCTCCAAGCTCCTTGTTGCCACTGCTCCAGCCCCAAGCCTGGGCTGAGCCTGCCCAGGAACAGCCCAGAGCTACCTTGTTACATCTCTGCAGCCCCAAACCCGGGCTGAGCCTGCCCAGGAACAGCCCAGAGCTACCTTGTTACATCTCTGCAGCCCCAAACCCGGGCTGAGCCTGCCCAGGAACAGCCCAGAGCTACCTTGTTACATCTCTGCAGCCCCAAACCCGGGCTGAGCCTGCCCAGGTCAGCCCCAGGTTCCCTTGTTCCCTCTCTCTTGTCCCTGTCCAGCCCTAGGTCCCTGGTTCCCAGCCCCCCAGTTGTTCCCAGCCCAGTACCTTGTTCTCAAAGTTGTACTTGCTCAGGTCTCTGCTCTCGGTGGCTCTGCGGTCACCATGGGTCAGGGCACCCTGGGGGGGACAGCAGAGCTTTGTGAGGGGACAGCAGAGCTTTGTGAGGGGAGAGCAGAGCTTTGTGAGGGGAGAGCAGAGCTTTGTGAGGGGAGAGCAGAGCTTTGTGAGGGAAAGCTTGGCCAAAGGGAGCCAAGGAGGTGCTGAGGGGAGAGGCAGAGTTCCTCTGGAGCACCGAAGTGTTTGGGCATTGCTCCGAAGGGAATGCAGATGAGAGAAGGAGAGGAATGAATGATTGCTGGAAGGCTTTCCTCAGCTTTCTGGGAACAGATGGGCTGTGCTCCTGGAACAGGGGAATTCCAGCAGCTGGAATTGACCTCTGCTTCCCTGAAACTCATCCTGATGGCTTGTTCTTCACTTCCTTGCCCAACCCCCAGGATGTTGAAAGCCTTCTGAGCTCCCCAGTGCCATGCCCTTGGTCAGGGCTGATGCAATCCCCTCTGCTAGCTCCAGTGGGACAGCAGAGGGAAGCTCTCCAGAGGGAGCTGCAGCTGAGCCTTCCCCTCCCTGCTGCAGGACACTCACTAGGCTCTCCAGACGTTTTGCCACGATGGAGGCAAACCTCCTCTCCCCTGCCAGCTCTGAGATGAGGAAGACATACTCTGGAGCAGAGACCTGGTTGGATCGGTGTGTGCGACCTGCAGGAGAGCAGAGGAGAGCTTGGCACAGCAGCTCTGGGCCAGGGAGGGAAGCTGAGCAGCAGGAGAGAGCCACAGCACCTCTCCCTGGCCTGGCTGCTGTGCAGAGATGTCTGTCTGGGCTGAAGGACAGAGGCACAGCCACACTCCCCAGCCTGCTGCTGCCACCTTGGCACAGGTGACTCTCTGGGGCCAAGCAGTGAGGCCCCAGCCTGAGCTAGGATCTCTTCCTTTTGTGCTCACTGCTGAGGACCTGTCCCTCCCCCAGCACTGCTCAGGAGCTCCAGGAGGCTTTCCCCTTGCCACACTGCAGATCTGTGCTGAGAGCAGAGCCAGCCCCAGCTGCTGTGTGCCTGCATCCCCAGGAGCTCTGCCAGGTGCCCATGCCCCAGCCCAGCCCAGGATGAGCCTGCCCACAGATGCCTTGCCCTCCCTAGGGGCTCAGGGCAAGGGCACAGTGCCCAAGGAGCCCCAGTGCTCACCAAACTGCTGGATGGCCCTGTCTGCACTCCAGGGCAGCTCCAGGGTCATGTGCACTCGACGCTTCTGGTTCTCCACCCTTCTGTCTGCCTGGAGAGAGATCCCTGAGCTGGAGGCCTCCGAGATTATTGCTACAAGCTGAGGGAGAGAGACAGGAGTGAGACAGAGGGAAGAGGGGGAAGAGGGGGAAGAGGGGGAAGAGGGGGAAGAGGGGGAAGAGAGAGAGGAGTGCGAGCCTTGGCCAGGTGAGAGCCAAAGCACAGCTGCTGTGCCCACAGAGGTGAGTGCTCGTGGCCTTGCAGTGGCTCAGGGCCAGGCCCAGGCATGCTCCGTGCCCCTGTCCCTGTCCCCTCACCTTGTCCCCGCGCATGAAGCGCTCCTTCTCGCGCAGGTTGACGTGCTCGATGGACAATCCCTGCTCCGCGCGCGACTCGAACGCCACGGAGCCATCGGGCCTGCACACCACCCGACCCTTCCTGCCCGTCATCTGCACACAGGGACAGCCTCTGAGCAGGCCACGCAGCTGCCAGCCACCTGTGCCCAGCCGTGGCACACAGCAGGGCAGGGAGCAGAGCTGCTGCTGGGCTGCACTTACCTCAGCCACGCGCTCCGGGCCCCCGAAGTGATTGATCAGCTCATCCAAGGTGTTGAGAGGTAGCTCTTTGCCCAGGGCTTTGACTTTGCCTAGCAGCTCCTGCTTCATCTTCTCCACGTGCTCCAGTTCCCTCAGGCCATGCATCTCTTTCTGGGAAGGCAGCATGGGAAAATTACCTGCAAGGTGAAATGGCAAAGCTCAGAGCCACCTGGAACTGCAAACTGGGGGAAAGAGAAGGCACAAGTGCCAAAGGCTTTCTGAGGACAAGAAGATGTTTCAAGCTGCACCAGGAGAGCTTTAGGTTGGACAGGAGCAATGATTTCTGCCCCAGCAGGCTTGTCCAGGCCTGGCCCAGGGCAGGGCTGCATTCCCCATTCCTGGAGGGGCTGGGAAGCCCTGGAGCTGTGCTGCTGAGGGACATGGCTCAGGGCTGTCAGGTTAATGTTTGCACTTGATGATCTCAAAGGTCTTTTCCAACCCAAATGACTCCATAATCCTGTGTTTTGGTGGAGGAAGGAGCATGCAGAGCAAACCCTTCCTGCTCTCTGCTCACAGCAAACCAGGACAGGACAAAACCTAGCCAAGGCTCTGAAGCTGTGCCAAGGCCAGGAGGAGCTTCCCCATGGCCAGCAGAGTCTCCTCACAGCAGCTCCTGGACTCTGCAACCCTCAGCCCAGCTGCTGCCCAAGGGCTCAGCTCTGATCTGCCTGCAGGGCACGGGGCTGGGGCTGTCCCCTGCCTGTCCCCTGCCTGTCCCCTGGCTGCACACCCACGCTCTGAGTGCTGACAAGGCTCCAGTTGCCAGCTGCCCAGGGCAAGGAGGGAGCTAACGCCCCAGTGCTGCTCTGCTTACCCCTGTCCTCAGCCCCAAAGCCATTGTAGGTGTGCTCCACCAGGATGACCTCGTCTGTCTCCAGCAGGGACTCAGGGGAGGAGTTGAAGTCGCTGTCGAGCCCCAGGTCAGAGTCAGTGCTGCTGTCATCACTGATCTTGATGACCCCCAGGGGCTCAGGCAGGCCCTTGAGAGCTTTGGGGCAGCGTCCCCTCTGCTTCCCTGCAAGGCAGAGCACAGAGCATCAGGGCACAGCCTCAGTGCTCAGAGAGAGGAGCAGCAGGAGAAACCACAGCACAGCTGACAGTGCCCCTCAGGAAAGGCTGATCCAGGCAAGGGAGAGGGAGGGAGAGGGGAAGGAAGAGAGAGAAAGGAAGACCAAGGCAGTGTTTCTCAGGGCTGAAGGCAGCTGCACACACAGGCAGCTCTGAGCACTGCTGGCTCCTGAGGGAAGGAGTGCCCAGGGCTGGCTGCTTCCAGAGCAGGGGCCAGTGTTTTGGGATGTTCTTTCCTTCCAAGGCCAGTGAGGCATGCTCCTGCTACCCCAGAGGCTCACAAACAGCCAGGACAACCTCCACCACATGCCAGTGCTGCTGCCCCTCTTCCCCTTCTCCCAGCACAGATCCCACAGCTCTTCCCACCTGCAGCCAAGAACGTGGCAGGGAAGTGGCTTCCCCCTCCCAGGACACCTGCCATGCTCTCAGTGAGGGCACAGGAGATTCCTTCCCTGCTGCAGGAGAGCTGCAAGCTCCTGGGAGCTCCCCTGGGCCAGGCAAGAAGGGATGAGGGAGGAGAGGCTGAGTGCCCTAGAGCTGCTTCCTGCAGCAGGAGCTGAGCCCAGGGCACAGGAGCAGGAGCACAGGGCAGGGCAGGAGGGAGAAGGGAACAAGAGAGAGAGCTGAGTGGCTGGAGGGAAGCAGCAGGGCAGGAGGTGAGGTGCTGGGCAGTGAGTGTGCTCTTACGTTTTCTTTTAATGCCAGTTCCTTTGTCTCTCTTTCTTTTGGCTGAAGGAAAGTGCTTCTGAATTAGTGAGAGAAAGACGCCTCTGAAAGTAAGATGCAGAGTTTATTCCAGCTGCCAGCAGCAGCTGCTGTCAGCATGCCAGGCTCTGCTTCAGCTAGCTCCTCAGGGAGGTTACCTCCTGCCCTGTGCCTCCCAGAGCATCCCCAGCCCCATGTCCTGCACAGCTGTGCCCCCCCCCAGAGCCAGGGAAGTGCTGGCACATCCTCAGCCCTGCAAAGGCTCTGCTGAGGCCAAACAAAGCACCAGCACTGCTGGGAAAATCCTCTCTGCCCTGGCCCAGGGAGCAGGGCTGGGCTGGGGACACTCTGCAAGGAGCAGAGCAGAGCCTGGGCTCTGTGCTGCCACACACCTTCCTGGGGCAGCTCCAGAGGGAAGCTGCTCCATCCCCACTGGACAATGCACTGAGTGCCTGTGTCCCTGTCCTGCTCAGCCCCTCCAGGGCTCCACAGCCTCCTGGGAACAGCACAGGGATGTGGGATGGCAGGAACCAATGTCTCTGTGGCAAAGAGCAAGCTCCTAGCCACTGCTGGGGGAGGCAGCACTGAACCAGCTCTGCAGGAACACAACCACAGCCATGGGAGCAGCAGCTGAGAGCTGTGGGGATGACAACTTGCTGTGGGACAGACAGGCAGCCTGGGAAGCAGGGAGGGAGCTCTGAGAGCCCTGCAGTGTGGGACTAAGGCACAGCACGCTCTGGGAGCCCTGCAGCGGGGCACAGCGCGCTCTGGGAGCCCTGCAGCGGGGCACAGCGCGCTCTGGGAGCCCTGCAGCGGGGCACAGCGCGCTCTGGGAGCCCTGCAGCGGGGCACAGCGCGCTCTGGGAGCCCTGCAGCGGGGCACAGCGCGCTCTGGGAGCCCTGCAGCGGGGCACAGCGCGCTCTGGGAGCCCTGCAGCGGGGCACAGCGCGCTCTGGGAGCCCTGCAGCGGGGCACAGCGCGCTCTGGGAGCCCTGCAGCGGGGCACAGCGCGCTCTGGGAGCCCTGCAGCGGGGCACAGCGCGCTCTGGGAGCCCTGCAGCGGGGCACAGCGCGCTCTGGGAGCCCTGCAGCGGGGCACAGCGCGCTCTGGGAGCCCTGCAGCGGGGCACAGCGCGCTCTGGGAGCCCTGCAGCGGGGCACAGCGCGCTCTGGGAGCCCTGCAGCGGGGCACAGCGCGCTCTGGGAGCCCTGCAGCGGGGCACAGCGCGCTCTGGGAGCCCTGCAGCGGGGCACAGCGCGCTCTGGGAGCCCTGCAGCGGGGCACAGCGCGCTCTGGGAGCCCTGCAGCGGGGCACAGCGCGCTCTGGGAGCCCTGCAGCGGGGCACAGCGCGCTCTGGGAGCCCTGCAGCGGGGCACAGCGCGCTCTGGGAGCCCTGCAGCGGGGCACAGCGCGCTCTGGGAGCCCTGCAGTGGGGCACAGCGCGCTCTGGGAGCCCTGCAGTGGGGCACAGCGCGCTCTGGGAGCCCTGCAGTGGGGCACAGCGCGCTCTGGGAGCCCTGCAGTGTGGGGCTGGAGGAGGCAGAGGCAGCTCTGCTCCCTGACAGGGCACAGCCCAGCCCTGGCTAGCAAGGTAAGGGTTTTTTTCCCCTCACTCTCAGGCCTGGAGCTTCCCTGCTCCTCTTGCCAACACTCCCCTCCCTGTCTTCCCTGGCAGCAAAGGCCTGGGCTTCCCCCACTCAACAATCTCTTTCCTTTTTAACCCCATTTCTGGGCAGCTTTTAAGCTTCTGCTTCCCAGCACACTGGCCTCAGCATTCCCTGGAGCAGCAGGGAGCTACCCTGGGAGGCTGAGCAGCTGCCAGAGGACACTCAGCATGTCCCTGGCCACTGCAGTGTGTGGCATCAAATAGCTGAGCTCCTCTCAGTTCTGTGACAGGAAAACCAACCCAGGGCACCAAATGCACCCAAGCACTGGTTAGAGCTGCCCTGCACCTTGTCACCAAGCTGGCACTGGGACAGCAGAGTGACACAGAGCAAGAGAGGAGGGAAGCTTGGCCTCAGCTGGGCACACACAGTGCATCTCTCAGTAAGCAGGAGAGCTGTGCCAGGGCTGNTTCTGAATTAGTGAGAGAAAGACGCCTCTGAAAGTAAGATGCAGAGTTTATTCCAGCTGCCAGCAGCAGCTGCTGTCAGCATGCCAGGCTCTGCTTCAGCTAGCTCCTCAGGGAGGTTACCTCGTGCTCTCTGCCTCCCAGAGCATCCCCAGCCCCATGTCCTGCACAGCTGTGCCCCCCCCGCCAGAGCCAGGGCAGTGCTGGCACATCCTCAGCCCTGCAAAGGCTCTGCTGAGGCCAAACAAAGCACCAGCACTGCTGGGAAAATCCTCTCTGCCCTGGCCCAGGGAGCAGGGCTGGGCTGGGGACACTCTGCAAGGAGCAGAGCAGAGCCTGGGCTCTGTGCTGCCACACACCTTCCTGGGGCAGCTCCAGAGGGAAGCTGCTCCATCCCCACTGGACAATGCACTGAGTGCCTGTGTCCCTGTCCTGCTCAGCCCCTCCAGGGCTCCACAGCCTCCTGGGAACAGCACAGGGATGTGGGATGGCAGGAACCAATGTCTCTGTGGCAAAGAGCAAGCTCCTAGCCACTGCTGGGGGAGGCAGCACTGAACCAGCTCTGCAGGAACACAACCACAGCCATGGGAGCAGCAGCTGAGAGCTGTGGGGATGACAACTTGCTGTGGGACAGACAGGCAGCCTGGGAAGCAGGGAGGGAGCTCTGAGAGCCCTGCAGTGTGGGACTAAGGCACAGCACGCTCTGGGAGCCCTGCAGCGGGGCACAGCGCGCTCTGGGAGCCCTGCAGCGGGGCACAGCGCGCTCTGGGAGCCCTGCAGCGGGGCACAGCGCGCTCTGGGAGCCCTGCAGCGGGGCACAGCGCGCTCTGGGAGCCCTGCAGTGGGGCACAGCGCGCTCTGGGAGCCCTGCAGCGGGGCACAGCGCGCTCTGGGAGCCCTGCAGCGGGGCACAGCGCGCTCTGGGAGCCCTGCAGCGGGGCACAGCGCGCTCTGGGAGCCCTGCAGCGGGGCACAGCGCGCTCTGGGAGCCCTGCAGCGGGGCACAGCGCGCTCTGGGAGCCCTGCAGCGGGGCACAGCGCGCTCTGGGAGCCCTGCAGCGGGGCACAGCGCGCTCTGGGAGCCCTGCAGCGGGGCACAGCGCGCTCTGGGAGCCCTGCAGCGGGGCACAGCGCGCTCTGGGAGCCCTGCAGCGGGGCACAGCGCGCTCTGGGAGCCCTGCAGCGGGGCACAGCGCGCTCTGGGAGCCCTGCAGCGGGGCACAGCGCGCTCTGGGAGCCCTGCAGCGGGGCACAGCGCGCTCTGGGAGCCCTGCAGCGGGGCACAGCGCGCTCTGGGAGCCCTGCAGCGGGGCACAGCGCGCTCTGGGAGCCCTGCAGCGGGGCACAGCGCGCTCTGGGAGCCCTGCAGCGGGGCACAGCGCGCTCTGGGAGCCCTGCAGCGGGGGGCTGGAGGAGGCAGAGGCAGCTCTGCTCCCTGACAGGGCACAGCCCAGCCCTGGCTAGCAAGGTAAGGGTTTTTTTCCCCTCACTCTCAGGCCTGGAGCTTCCCTGCTCCTCTTGCCAACACTCCCCTCCCTGTCTTCCCTGGCAGCAAAGGCCTGGGCTTCCCCCACTCAACAATCTCTTTCCTTTTTAACCCCATTTCTGGGCAGCTTTTAAGCTTCTGCTTCCCAGCACACTGGCCTCAGCATTCCCTGGAGCAGCAGGGAGCTACCCTGGGAGGCTGAGCAGCTGCCAGAGGACACTCAGCATGTCCCTGGCCACTGCAGTGTGTGGCATCAAATAGCTGAGCTCCTCTCAGTTCTGTGACAGGAAAACCAACCCAGGGCACCAAATGCACCCAAGCACTGGTTAGAGCTGCCCTGCACCTTGTCACCAAGCTGGCACTGGGACAGCAGAGTGACACAGAGCAAGAGAGGAGGGAAGCTTGGCCTCAGCTGGGCACACACAGTGCATCTCTCAGTAAGCAGGAGAGCTGTGCCAGGGCTGTGGGACAGCCTGAGCTTGGAGAGCTGCATCCTCCTCCTGTGCTGAGAGGGAAGCAGCAGTGCTGCTGGAGAGGAGCAGCCCAGCCCAGCCCAGCCTGGCCTCACTGCTTTCAGCCCTCACACTGCTCCTGCTGCAAGCCAAACCAGGGGAACCTGAGCTCCTGGGGCTGCTGCCTCACCCCAGCACCCAGCCTGTGCCCCACATGACATTGCCTGGCTCCTTTCCTCAGGGCCCACAGCCTCATTTTCCAGAGCCAGAGCCACACCAAGCAGCCCTGAGCTCCCATTTCTGCCTCTCCTACACCTTTGGCACAGCAAAGTCACATCAGGCTCTGGCAGACTCCCACGTGCAGGACCTAGCTCACAGTGAGGAGACAGAGCCCCAAGTGCTACCCAAGTGCACCAAGTACAGGAGATGAGAGGCCCCAGGGCAGGGCTTTCCCCAGCACCCCTCCAGCCCCCCCCGGGGCCCAGCAGCTGTGTCACTCACTCTGCAGCAGACACAAAGCAGCTGAGGTGCCCATCGTTCTCATCCAGGACCTCCCTGGTGCGTGCCTCACCCGTGGACTGCAGCCCGATGACAATGCACTGCAGGGACACACAGCTCAGCCCCAGCAGCACCACACTCCCCCCCACACATGCCCCTTGCTCCCTCTTGCCATCCCCCCAAAAACCTCACAGCAGCTAGAAGCCAGCACACAGAGTGACTCTGCTGGGCTAGCTTCTGCCTCCAGCTGCATGCAGATGGGCAAAGGGACGGAGCTGTGCTGCAGCTGAAGGACCTGGCACCCCTGCCCCAGCACAGCCCTGCAGTGGGCACAGGAGGCTCCTCACCTCCCCTGGCCATGCCCTTCCCCTCCCCAAGCTCCCCATGGCTCCCGACGCTGCTCCCAGGACACACCTTGTCCTTGGCCAGCTCCTCCTTGGCCAGCTGCACCAGCCTGGGCACCTTGGCAGCAATGCACAGGTACTTGAAGAAGCGTTGGTGTGCAGCCCAGAACTGGCCCCACAGAGCCTTGCGGGACTCCAGCCCCACGCAGTCTGCAGCCTGCTGGAACACCTGCAGAGCCTCTCCCCACTGCAAAGACACACACACAGCATCAGGCATCCCCTCACAGACAGACAGACAGACACACACACAGCATCAGGCATCCCCTCACAGACAGACAGACACACAGCATCAGGCATCCCCTCACAGACAGACAGACAGACACACACACAGCATCAGGCATCCCCTCACAGACAGACAGACACACAGCATCAGGCATCCCCTCACAGACAGACAGACACACACACAGCAGCCATCCCCTCACAGACAGACAGACACACAGCAGCCATCCCCTCACAGACAGACAGACACACAGCAGCCAGCCCCTCACCCTCCTGACCCCAGCAGAGTAGCCAGGAGCTGCTGAGCTGATCTGAGCCCAGCATTGCTCTCCCTGGCACACTGCTCACCCTCCTGTGGGATTTGGGGAGTGTCAGATTGCTTTCCCCCATGAGCTGAGCATGTGCAGCTCTTCTCTCTCTCAGGAACACACTAAGTTTGTTGGTCATGGGCACGTTTGGAGTGCTCAGAGGCTCCCAGAGCCCAGCTCTCCAGGCTCTCCATGGCTCTCCCCAGGGCTCACCAGCTTGGCTGCCTTGTTGTAGACAATCTTGTACTGCTGCTCCAGAGGGATCTCCTCGATCCTGAAGGTGACTCCAGTGAAACTGAGCTGCCTGGCAATGTACATGCCACTGACCTTCATGTCCATGGCCACGATCTCCATGGCACCAACTCCCCTGGCACAGGAAGAGAGCAGTGAGAGCAGAGCCACCCCCAGCACACAGCCCCAGAGCAGGAGGCTGGGCAGCACTCACCTCTTCTCAATGGCATGCAGGAACTCCTCGAAGGCCCTGAAGGGAGTTCCCTCCCCCCAGATGCCCAGGCGGCTCATGTAGATCATGTTCTTTGGCTCAGAGGCACCTGAGGAGCAGAGCTCACTGTCAGCACAAGCCTGGCACCTGGGACTGCACTGAGGGGAGCTCTGAGGAGAACTGTGCCTTGGGAGGCCCCAGGAGCCTTGCAGACATCACCCTCCCCACACAAGCATCACTTCATTACCCTGCAGGGGCAAGAGCCAGGAGCAGGGGCAGCGAGGGAGCGTGGGGCAGAGCTCAGCTCCCCTGCAGCCTCCTGTCCCTGCCTGTGCTCACAGCTCAGCAGCATCCTGGCAGCCCCTGGGCTGAGAGCAGCTCACCTGTGGCACTGGCATAGACCACCCTGGCTCCAGGCAGCTTGTTCTGCAAGGCCAGCACTGCCTTGCCCATTTTGGTGGAGCTGGCATTTTTGGCTTTGTGGCATTCGTCAAACACAATCTGCAGGGGATGTCAGTCAAGGAGAGAGGAAGGGAGCAGGCACAGGACACAGCTCAGCCTGCTGCAGGCAGCTGAGCAAGCAGGCCCAGGCTCAGCAGCACTGCCTGGCTCCCCAGCACACAGCACAGCTGCTGCTGGAGCTCCTGAGGAGCTCAGCTCATGTCCCACCTCCCTCTGCCTTCACTGCCAACTGTGTCCTGACCTGCAGTGATGAGCGAGGCAGGAGGGGGGAAGAAGGAAGGAAGGAAGGGGGAAGAAGGGCAGCAGGCATTTCCCTGTCCCCAGAGGCCCCAGGCTGCTGGGCACAGCTGCTCCCTGGCCCTGAGCTGCCCCAAGCTCCCTGTTCCCTGCTGAAGCATCAGCACAAGCATGCAGCTCTTGTGTCCCCAGCTGCTGGGGAGGTTTTCTCCACTCAAAAGGATACAACTCCCTCGAAGTTGTCCCTGCACCAGTCCAGGATCTGCCTGAGGCGAGTCCTGTGCTGCCCTCCAGCCTGGCTCTCTCCGATCAGAGCTGAGTAGGTGGCAAAGAGGACTCCCTCTGAGGTAGCTGTGTCCCCATACTTGATCTGCAGCAAGAGCAAAGCTCAGGGGCTGGTGCCCAGAGCACAGCCTGGCACAGGAGCAGGCAGGAGGCAGCTGACATCTGCAGCACTCCTTTGGCAGCAGGAGGAGCTGAGGACAGGGAGGACTCCAGCTGCCAGTGGTTAGCACATCTGGAGATGTGCAGGGAAGCGTGGGGAGCAGGCTAGGGATTCCCTTTCCTGGCCAAGGGAAGTGGCTTTGCTTTGTGTGAGCAGCAGCTGGGGCTGTTTGCTTGTTCTGCTCTCTGGCTGCCAGCAGAGCTCCTCCTCTCTCTGCCTCCTGCACTGAGCCAGCTCAGGGCAGCACAAGCTAGGGGAAAAGCCATGGCCAAAGTCTGAAGGAAGTTCCATTTCCAGCCTTTGCTCTGAACACAAACAGCTCTCAGTCTCCCCATGGACAGAGGTGTGGGACCCGAGGCTGCCCCTGAGCCCTGGGGCTGGCTCCTCAACAGCACAGCACAGTGGCACTGGCTCAGGCCAGGGCTGATGGACAAGAGATCCCTGGGGAGAGCCAGCTCGGTGCTCACCCTGCAGAGCCTCCAGAGCTAGCCAGGCTGGGAAGAGCCCAGGGAGCAGCTTGCTGCCTGTGCTAGCAGCCATGTGCAGGCAGGAGGGGCTGCTGCCTGCCCTGCCAAGGCACAGCCAGCCAGGCCCCAGCACAGCTTCCCTCCCTACCTTGTTCAGAGCATGCACAGGAATGTGAGAGGCTTCAATGTCCTTCAGGTCTCTCTCAGCATCATACTTGAGATCATTGGAGACGCTGAACCTGGGAAGCAACAGGTGACTCTGGTTATGCCCTGGGGTGGCTCTGGTTATCTGCTGAGGGGACAGGCACAGCATGCACAGGGCTGGATGAGGAGCTCTGACTGAAGCAGCAGGAGGTGTGCAGACCTTCCCCCAGCTCCCTCTCCCATCCCCATGAGCTGTGTGTGCTCTGCAGCGAGCTCCCAGGCTCCAGGGGCTGGAAGCTCAGCCTTGGGAAGTCCATGGATTCCCTGCACTGACTTGCAGGAGCAGAGGGACAGGCTGGACCCTGAGCTCCAAGCAGTGACTCACTCCCCAGCAGCACCGCAAGGGAAGCATTCCCATTCCAGAGGCAGCAAACAAGAGGTGGAAACGACTTGCCCCAGGCCAGAGCATGAGTCAGCCAGCAGCAGCATGGAGGAATTCCTCCCTCCCAGAGCCAGAGGAGCTGCCAGGCCTGACGGGAAGAGCCAGGCACTCAGCACAGAGCTTTGCTCCTGCCCCTCAGGTAGTTCTCCAAGAGGATGCACTCACCACAGAGCTTTCCTCCTGCCCCTCAGGTAGTTCTCAAAGATGATGCCAGCCACTGTCCTGCCCTTGCCCACGCCGGCCCCGTCCCCGATCAGGAAGCCAGCTCTCTGCCCACTGGGCAGCAGCACCTCGTGTTGCTGCAAAAGGACACAGCTGCCAGTGCCTCTGGGCTGGCTCTGGCCAGCAGAGCTCCTGAGAGCATCCCTGACCCCTTCCAGTGCCTCTGGGCTAGCTCTGGCCAGCAGAGCTCCTGAGAGCATCCCTGACCCCTTCCAGTGCCTCTGGGCTGCTCCTGGCCAGCAGAGCTCCTGAGAGCATCCCTGACCCCTTCCAGTGCCTCTGGGCTGGCTCTGGCCAGCAGAGCTCCTGAGAGCATCCCTGATCCCTTCCAGTGCCCCTGGGCTAGCTCTGGCCAGCAGAGCTCCTGAGAGCATCCCTGATCCCTTCCAGTGCCCCTGGGCTAGCTCTGGCCAGCAGAGCTCCTGAGAGCATCCCTGATCCCTTCCCTCAGCCCAGCATGCTCTGCAGCTGCACAGAGAAGCCCCAAGGGCCCCACAGGCAGAGCAGCAGGAGCCCAGGCTTCCTGCTCTGTGGGGAACAGACCCACAGGAGTCTCTGCCTTCAACTAACCCTTTCCACAGGCATTTCCAAGGCCACATGCCAACAAAGCTTCATGTCCTCCATCCCATCCCCGGGGCAGTCACCTACCTGGCAGGCATAGATGATGGCTTCCAGCTGTAGTGCAGACAGTGAGCCTTTGTCAGCCACAGAGTGGGGCAGGGACAGGCTGTAGGTGATGTCAGGGGGGGGCACACTGGACAGGGTGCTGGTTTCCACCACCAGGTCAGGGTGGTGCTTCCCAATCTTGGCTAAAGGACAGCACAGGAGAGAGAGAACTCAAGTTGCTCCCTCCCTCAGGAGGATTGCAGAGCCTGAGCATCCTCCCTGTGCTCAGGGGCACAGCAGACAAGGCCAGGCCCTGCTGCCCAAAGCAAGGCACACGAGTGTGGGGAGAAGGCAGCACAGCAGCAGCACACTGGCAGAGCTCTGCTAGAGAAGCACATGTGCCACAGCTGCAGGAGGAGGAGGAGCAGCTCATGGGTGAGCACAGCTCCATGCTCACAGCAGGGCAGGACACTCACACTTGGAAGGGATGTACTCTGCATAGGTCTCTGTTTGCCCCAACTCTTCTGTTTCTTCCTCCTCACCTTCATCCTCTTCCTCTGCAGGAGCCTGAGACTGAGGAGAAACAGAGCATTGGTTCATCTTCTCACTGATGCTCCTCAGGGCCAGAAACTCCTGCTGCAAGCAGCATGATTCCAGAGCCCTCAAACACAACTGCTCTCCTTGCCAGAGCACAGCAAGAGCAGGCAAAGCAGCTGCCAGGGTGGCAGGGCCAAGGCACTTGCCTCCCCTCTAGCATCAGCCCAGCTCTGCTCTCCCCTGGCCTGGAGCAGCTTCACACTCAGTGTGCTCCTCAGCACAGAGCTGAGCCCAAAGCACTGCAAACACAGAGCCATGGAACTCTTTGGGTTGGGAGAGACCTGGAAGGTCCTGGGAATCCAAGCACTGAGCCATCTCCCTCAGCAGCACAGCTCCAGGGCTTCCCAGCCCTCCAGGGATGGGCATTCCAGCACTAGGCTGGGCCAGGCCTGGCCAAGGCTGCTGGGGCAGCAGTTGTTCCAAGGCCAGGAGACATGTGTGGGCAATGGCAGTGAGAGCAGAGGCACAGCTGCTGCCCTGCTGCCAGGCCTCCTGCAGCTCTCACCTGGTAGCTTATGAGGAGTGGGGTGCTGGGCACAGCAGAGCCATGCTCACTGGAACTGTTCAGGCCAGGGAAGGACCTGCTGGCTGAGAAGAGCTGCAAGAGAAAGGGTGCAGGTGAGCAAGCAGCCCTGGCCTCAGCTCTCCTAGCCCAACGAGTGTGCAAGGGCCAGAGCAGGGAAGATGCTTGTGCTCTGCCCTCTGCTGTGCTCAGGGCACTTCCACACCTGCTGAGGGAGAAAAGCCCTGGCAACCAATAAATCCTAGACTGGCTTGGGCTGGCAAGCAGGGAGCTGAGTGCCTGCTTCCCCCTCAGCTTCCAGGGGAGCTCTGAGGAGCCAGCTCCCTGCTGCAAGCAGCTGGGCAGAGGCCCAGGGGGGGCTCAGGTGTTTGTGTGCACACTGGTGAGCCCAGCTGAGCTCAGCCATGCATTCCCTGGTGCCAGACAAGCAGCATTCCTCTGGCAGGGCTCAGCCAGCTGTCTCCAGGCTGCTGGCTCAGTCACTGGTGCCTCTGGACCATCCCCAGCCAGGAGAGCTCCCTCAGCTGGGAAGGCAAATGGAGCTGATCCCTTGGCTGATCCTGCACAAAGCTCAGCAGCCTGGCATCCCCCTGCAGGGAGCAAAGGCAGCAGCACTGCATGGCTGCAGCTGCAGGGCTGACAGCTGGGCAGCTCTGAAGCACAAACACCAGCACTATTTCCTTTTTTTTTTTTTTCCCTTCTTTTAAATTTAGGACAAAAAAAGCAGAGAGCACAACCCACCCTGCCTTACTGGAAGCCTGACTCACAGTTACCAGAAGGAAGCTGGACAGCAGAGCTGCTCTCAGTGCCAGCAAATCTGGAGAGCAGGTGAAACCTCTCCACCTCCCAAGCTGAGCTCAGGGGCACAGATTCTTCTTAGGCAAGAGCAAGGCTCAGCTCTGCTGGCTGCCAGGGCTCCCTCTGCCACTTGGAGCACAGCAAAGGCAGTGCAGGTGTGCTTTGGGCAGCACAGCACCCATCCCTGCTGTCCTGCTGCACGAGCAGGGCTCTGGCTCTCCCCACAGCCCCAGGGCTCTGCAGGAGGAGCAGCCCTACCTGTGCTGGGTTGTGCTGTGGGGTGCTGACATCCCAGAGGCTTGGCACATGGCTCAGGCTGTCTGCAGCCAGGAAATCCTTGGCATCCGCGATGTCCGACAGGGAATCAGCCGGCGAGGAGAAGAGGGACGTGTTGGTGGAGAGCTCGTCCAGGTAGGAGGAGTCCTGGCACAGAGCAAGGGCCTCAGGCTCTGGGGCAGCTCCTTCCTCATCCCCAGTGCCCCAGCCAGTGCTCCACACAGCTCCAGCAGCTCCCTGAACATCCCAGCAGGAGAAAGCTCGAGCAGACAGGAGTGGATGTGCTTCAGTCCCAGCCTGGGCTCAGATGCTTTACAATTGCTCTGTCCTGTGCCAGCCCAGCTGGGAGATTGCTTTGAGCCACAGGAGCTCCAGCTCCCAGTTCCCTCTGCTGCTCCTCAGTGTCCTGCCTGTGCTCCAGACCCTTCCCTGGACACTCCAGCTCCTCAGTGTCCTGCCTGTGCTCCAGACCCTTCCCTGGACACTCCAGCTCCTCAGTGTCCTGCTTGGAGTGAGGAGCCCAAAGCTGCACCCAGGATTCCAGCTGTGGCCTCCCCAGTGCAGGGCACCCAGATGTTGATGAGCCCTGGGGGTTTATTAGGGCTGCTGCTCATTAGGCTGAGCTGCTAGGGTGTTAATGAGCCCTGGGGGTTCATTAGGGCTGCTGCTCATTAGGCTAAGCTGTTAGGGTGTTAATGAGCCCTGGGGGTTCATTAGGGCTGCTGCCCATTAGGGTGTTAATGAGCCCTGGGGGTTCATTAGGGCTGCTGCTCATTAGGCTGAGCTGTTAGGGTGTTAATGAGCCCTGGGGCTTCATTAGGGGTGCTGCTCATTAGGCTGAGCTGCTAGGGTGTTAATGAGCCCTGGGGGTTCATTAGGGCTGCTGCTCATTAGGGTGTTAATGAGCCCTGGGGGTTCATTAGGGCTGCTGCTCATGAGGCTGAGCTGCCAGGGTGACGGGTGACAGGGCACAGGGCTGCTCCCTGCCCAGCAGCATCTCCTCCTCCTCTTGCTATCTCTGGGGCTATTTTAGGACTCCCCAGGAGCCAAAGCTTTCCAGAGGCTGAGGCGTGCACCAGCATTTATCATCTGGGACCAAAGTGATCTCTGGAAAGGACAGATCTCTGCCTCACCCTTGGTAAAGGAGGACAGGACTGCCCAGCAGCTCTCAGGGAACCTTCTTCATGCTGCTGAGCTCTTCCACCCTCAAGGTGTGTGCCCTCTCTCCAGCTCCCAGTGCCCTGCACAGAGCCTTGCTGCTCCCCTCAAGCCCTGCAGGGGAAGGAAGGCTCCTTAAGAGCACAGTGAACAGGAGCACTCCTCAAAGACAAAGCCACTCTTGGCCCCATGAGCCATCCCAGCCAGCAGAGACCCTCAGCCCCAGGCACAGAGAGGAGAAGCTGAGAGGATGAGGATGATGCTGGGGTGGAAGAGCCAAGCAAGCCTGAGGCAGCTGGAGCAGAGAGCTGGGGGAGGAAGGCAAAGGAAGCTCCCAGGGCTGAGCAGAGCTCACTGCTGCCAGGCAGCAGCAGCTGAGGGAGCTCCCTTGCCCCTCTCTGAGCCTCTCATCTTCTGACTGGGAAGAGGAGGTTCCTGGCTTTGTGGCCCAGGGGAGGATCTCTGCCTGGTCTGCCATCATTCTCCAGGGCAGTGCTCCTGCTGCACTCAGGCTGTGTGTTTGGGCTTTTTCTCCAGTTTGGGCTGGGTTTTTGCCCCCTCCCACTCAGCAGAGCCTACAACCAAACCCAGGGAGCTGCTGGCTGTGGCTCCCACCCCTGAGGCTTCAGCAACATCTCCAGCAGCTAGGATCCCAGCTCCCTGTGCCAGGGATGCTCTAGGACAAGCCCAGGACAATCTCCTGCTAGACTCCTCAGCTGGGACACATTGTCACTGTCCCCACAGTCCCCAAAGACAAGGACTAACTCCCCAGGGAAGGTCAGGAGAAGGAAAAGCAGATCACAGCCCTGGAAGCACAGCTGAGCCTGGCTGCAAGGACTCCTGGCCACTCCAGAAGTGGTTCCTTTGCTCACAGTGCAGCTGCAGAGGAAGCAATCACTGCTCCTGCCCTGCAAGCCCAGAGCTGCAGGGCACAGCTGAGAGGCACAGACCCAAGGCCAGACAGCAGGGCTCAGCCACAGAGACCCAGCCTGAGCTCCTGTGCCAGCCTGGGGCATCCCCAAGAGCTCACAGGCTAAGCAGAGTTCTGGGTCAGGCAGGACAGACTCAGTGGAACCCGAGACAAAAGCATCTGTTAGCTGCCAAAAAGCCCAAATGTGAAGCAAGAAACTGGCAGTCCCAAGGGTTCCCAGCTCAGGCTGCAATGCTTCCCTTCCCTTCCCGAGCTCCTGGAGACCAGCAGCACTCCATGGAGACTCTGATCCACCTCCACACAGCTGCTGCTCCTCAGGAGCTCCAGGCAGGGAGCAAGGAGCAGGCTCCAGGGGCACTGAGCTGCTGCCCTGCACCCTGAGCCCTCCCCGGGCCAGGGGATAAGGTGGGGCTGAGCACAAGCAGGAGGAAAGCAAGGAGAGAGGAAGCTTTACCTTGTAGAGAGCTGGGAACTTGAGCCAGAACTGCATCTGGGCCATGTTGGGGCAGAGCAGGAGGTGCAGGGAGCAGCAGATCCTTCAGCAGACAGAGCACAGCAGTGCTGCCTCATGGCCCCGGGAGCAGCAGCAGCTCCTCAGGCTGTGGCCAGGCCAGCAGAGAGCAGGCCAGGGGCAGCAGCAAGGCAGAGCCATGCAGGGAGAGCTGCCCTGGGCTGGGCAATTTGCATATGCTGTTTAGTCATGAAGCACAGAGCTCTGACTTCCTCTAAGCACAGGGCTGACTGTCAGGAAATGATGCCTGCCTGGTAAGTCAGTGAAATTCCTGGCAGTGAGAGCACACTTACTGTATGTGCTGCAATCCAACCACAGAGGCACTGTAAACAAAGCTCCCTGGCCACCAGCAGCAGGCTGCAGAGCCCCAGCCAGCACCTCTGCCTCTGCCCTACAGCCTAGCTCCTGCCCTCCTCAGGGGCTCCTGCCCTTCTCCTCAGCCCTGGGGCTCCTCAGCCCCTGCTCAGGGGGCTCCTGTCCTCCTCCTCCTCATCCCAGAGAGGCTCTTTGCCCCCCTCCTCCTCATCATCCCAGGGAGGCTCCTGTCCTCCTCCTCCTCATCCCAGGGAGGCTCCTGCCCTCCCCCTTCTCATCCCAGGGAGGCTCCTGCCGTCCTTCTCCTCCTTGTACCAGAGAGGCTCCTGCCCTCCTCCTCCTCATCCCAGGGAGGCTCCTGCCCTCCTCCTCCTCCTCCTCCTCATCCCCGGGAGGCTCCTGCCCTCCTCCTCCTCATCCCCGGGAGGCTCCTGCCCTCCTCCTCCTCATCCCAGGGAGGCTCTTGCCCTCCTCCTCCTCCTCCCCTCAGGGGCTGATGCAGTAACCCAGCTCAGCAGGATGCTGAGCAGCATTCCCAGGCAGTTGGGTTCCTTCCCCCTGCCAGAGCCCAGTGCCTGCAGGAGCTGCCTCAGCCCTGGCACTGCACTGAGCAGAGCCAAGGCAGGGCTCAGTTTCTTGGCTCTCTCCTCCAGCTCATTGCCAGGAGCACTGCCTCCTCCTGCCAAGAGCCTTCCTTTGGGCTGCAAACAGCTTTGGTGACAATCAGCATCCCTGCTGAGCTCCCTCAGCCCCTGCTGCAGGCTGTGAGCAGCAGCTGAGTGCTGGGGCAGATGAAGCCCCTGAGGTCTCAGTGCTGCTCGTGCCTGGTGCTCAGGGAGCTGGCAGTGCCCTGCAGCCTGGCCTAGGTGCTCTAGTGCCAGGCTTTGAAGGGAAGAGCCCAAAGAGGCTTACAAACATCTCTCTGAGTGCCTTGCTGTGTGACCTTGGCTCCAGCCCCAAGCCCTGCCCAAGCCTGGCTGCTTCCTCTGAGGATCCAGAGGGCAAACTGCACAGTGCCAAGGGGAAGCAGGAGCTGTGGCACTGCTAGGGCTGCTGCACAACCACAGTCATAGAACTCCAGCAGATAAGATAAGCCCTGGGAAACTAGCACCTGGAATGCCTCCCTCTGCTCCTGGAGGAGGAGGAAGCCACAGCTCCCTCAGGAACTCAGCCCCAGAGCAGCACAGGCAAGCAGCAGCATCCCAGCCCTGAGCTCCTGGCCTCCAGCAAGAGCTCTGCCTGGGGCTAGGGCAAGGGCAAGGGCTGCAGGAGATGCTGGAGCTAAGGCAAGGACTGCAGGAGATGCTGGAGCCAGGCAGCTCTCCTGGTGCTGCTGTGGGGGGACAGGGGAGAGCTGAGCCCCAGAGCTCAGTCAGAGGGACTCTGCTCTACTCTGCAGGGAAGCTTCTGCTCCCATCCTCTCCGGGGGGGCTGCTGTTAAAAGGACATCCCCAGCACTCCTGGAGCACTCTGTGTCTCAGAGCAGTTCTTTCCCCACTCTGCTGAGCTCTCTGACAGCCTGGCCAAGGCCTTCAGAGGGCAGCTCTGCCTCTCCTCCTGCCCAGAGCAAACACAACAAGTGTGGACTGAGGAGATGCCACAACCCCCCAGGCCCTGGCTGCTCTCCCTCTGCCCCAGCTCTCTGCCCAGAGCTCCTGGCACACAGGGAAGGGAAAGCTTTCCTCCTCAGGCATCTTCATCCCAGCATCCCTGCTGTGGATGCCCTGCAGCCCAGGCCCCTGGGCAGTGGAGCTGTGCTGATGCTGAGCTCTGCAGAGCTCCCTGCCCTGAGCCCACAGCCCCTGGCCCCAGCTGGGAGCTGCTGGCATCTGTGTGCAGGTGAGGCCAGGCCTGGGCAGCAGGACACACATGCTGAGCCTGCTGCCATCAGCACTGCCTGCACACAGCAGCCCAGCACAGCAGGAGGAGCTTCCAGGGCCTTGCTGCTTCCAGGAATCTCTTCATTTCAGGCAGAACCAAGTCCTTCCTCTCCTCATTCAATAACTGCTCCATTGATTTGTCCTCCAGCAGCACAGCTCTGGGCTCTGCAGAGCTAGCAGAGCAGCTTCATTCCCTCCCTTTGCCAGGCAGGATTAACAGGGGATGGTCTAGGAGGAACTGGAGGGCTCCAGAGCCCCCCCAGCCTGTGTCCTGCACAGCTCCAGAGAGACACTGGACACTGTCCCTGTGTCCTGCACAGCTCCAGAGGGACACTGGACACTGTCCCTGTGTCCTGCACAGCTCCAGAGGGACACTGGACACTGTCCCTGTGTGTGATGGACACTGTCCCTGCGTCCTGCACAGCTCCACAGGGACACTGGACACTGTCCCTGCGTCCTGCACAGCTCCAGAGGGACACTGGACACTGTCCCTGTGTCCTGCACAGCTCCAGAGGGACACTGGACACTGTCCCTGTGTCCTGCACAGCTCCACAGGGACACTGTCCCTCTGAGGTCAGTTTGGGGCTGGAGCCCAAAGCTCTCAGCAGCATCTCTCTCCCAGGCAGCACTCTCTCCCCAGAAGCTGCAAGTGGCACAGGAATGCTTTCTTGTTGTGGGAAGCAGCTGAGCTTTGTCCCTAGCTGTCCCAGAGCAGCATCTCCCCAGAGCTCAGCTGCCCCAGAGCAGCAGCCCCCCCAGAGCAGCAGCCCCCCCAGAGCTCCAGCCCCCCCAGAGCTCAGCTGCCCAGGCTGCCTGGGCTCAGGCTGTGTGGTGCAGCAGAGGAAGGAAGCTGACTGACCACTGAGATACTGCAAGACACCTAAGGGAAAGGAATCCTTCAGCCTTTTTCCCATCACAGGCATCAGCAGAGCTTCCCATTGCCTGTTCCACAGCTGCAGCACATCCCTTGGCCTCATTCCCCCCACAATGAATCCTGCAGGAGGCAGAGAGCAATGCCATTCCAGTTCATTCCTCTGGGAGCTGCTCCAGGCCAGCACCTTGCTCCAGGAGCTCACCAGGACAGGCACTGAGCTCCAGCATCTCCAGCCCAAAGCTGCAGAGAGCAGAGCCCCAGGAGGCTCAAAGCACAACTGGGGGGGGAATGAACACACCAAAGGCATCAATGGATGCATCATGGAGGAAGAGGAGAGCTGAGGAGGTTTCTGTTGATCACATTCAGCAGGGACTGAAGAGCAAAGACTTGAGAGCAGAGAGAAGCTGGGGAGAAGCTCAGAGAGCTGCTGGAGCAAGGCTAGGGCACAGCATCCCTGCCAGCATCCCTCCTCCTCTCCCCTCAGAGGCAACACAGGCACACAAAACCTCCTCAGCACCAAGCCCAATGCCCCCAGGGCCAGCAGGGCCAGGCACTCACCTGAGGGAAGTCACCATTCTTTGGCAGGAGGTCAGTGAGGTCCAGAGGTGCATAGTTTGTCTCCAGGAAGTGTGGCCTGCTGCTGGGGCTCAGGTACAGATCCTGGGGGCAGCTGAAGTATTGCCTGCAAGGAAATGGGAGAAGCACTTACTGCCTGCCAGGCCTGAGCACATCCCAGGAAAACTCCCAGTCCACCCCCAGTAGGGAAGCTGCAGCTGGGGGATGGCCCACAGAGGACACTGGTGTTAAACAAAGCTGTGTTGATCCAGAAGAGACATCTAGGCAGCCCTGGGGCTCAGCAGCACAGGGTTTGGGCTATAAAACCCCACAGCCCTGGGGCTCAGCAGCACAGGGTTTGGGCTATAAAACCCCACAGCCCTGGGGCTCATCCCAACAGGGAGGAGAACACTGCCCTGGCAGGGAGGTTTACTGCTCAGATGCCACCTTAAAGCCAGAGAAAGCTGGAAGGGTTAGGGCCATGCAAGCCTAGAGAGAGATGAGTCCTGGCTGTGGCTCCTCAGCAGCAGCTGTGCTGATGGCTTCCTCCTGGCCAGGGCACAGGGCACAGCTTCCCCCTGCTCCCTGCAAGCAGAGAGCAGGCAAGCATTGCAGAAGAGCAGGAATCCCTCCCTCCCTGCTTCCCAGGAGCGTGGCAGGAATCCCTTCCTGCTCCCCAGGAGCATGCAGGCTCCTGGCCCTGCCCTGTGCTGCAGGAGGCAGGAATGTGCTTGCTAATCCTTCCCGGCAGGACTCTGCTCAGCTCTGCTTGGGCAATCTCCCCAGCACATGCTGCTGGAGTCACACACACCTTCCCCCCCCCAGGCAAGCTGCAGGCCTGCCCAGTGCCAGGCTGCCACAAGCCACAGCTCCCAGTGCAGCCAGGCCCTGGCACAGCCAAGCTGCTCCTAGGCAAGTCAAGTGCCAAGTGTGGCCAGGAGCTCTCAGCACAGCCTGCTCAGCAGCTCCATGGCCATTCACCTGCAAACACACTCAGCTCCCTCTGCTCAGGACTGCTTTCCTGCTCTCTTTTTCCTCCTAGGGATAGCATCCTCCCAAAGGAGCAGCTCCTCCTCCTGCAGCCAGGCACTGCCAGCCCAGCACTGGCTCCTGGCCTCCTTCACCTCAGCCCTGAGGCTGCCTCCTGAAGCAATCAAGGCTCTACCTCAATTACTAAGCTCATCACCATCAAAGCCTTGTGCTCATTAGTGACTCAGTGCCAGGGAGGCTGCAGCCAGCTCTCCTCTCCCAGCTGCAGGGCACCAAGTGCTGCTCTCACTCCCCAAAAGCAGCCTTCTGAACCCCAAGGGCTCCAGGCTGAGCTCTGGGCTCTCAGGGAGCTTGTCCTGCCCCCAGCACAGGGCTGGATGCTCCTTGCCCTCAGGAAGGCACTCACCCTGCTGCAGCAGCAGGGAAGGAAGCTGCTGCTGTCCCAGCTCTGCTCCACAGGGCAGGAAGAGGGAAGATGCCCAAGGAGCTCAGCTGGGAGCTAGCAGTGATTCCTCTGAGGAGCTCAGCTGGGAGCTAGCAGTGATTCCCTGCCTGAGGAAGCTCAGCTGGGAGCTAGCAGCGATTCCCTGCCTGAGGAAGCTCAGCTGGGAGCTAGCAGTGATTCCTCTCAGGAGCTCAGCTGGGGGCTAGCAGTGATTCTCCGCCTGAGGAAGCTCACCT
>VWZO01016116.1:53902-95640 GCA_013396975.1 Bucco capensis
AGCTCAGCTGGGAGCTAGCAGTGATTCCCTGCCTGAGGAAGCTCAGCTGGGAGCTAGCAGTGATTCCCTGCCTGAGGAGCTCAGCTGGGAGCTAGCAGTGATTCCCTGCCTGAGGAGCTCAGCTGGGAGCTAGCAGTGATTCCCTGCCTGAGGAAGCTCAGCTGGGAGCTAGCAGTGATTCCCTGCCTGAGGAGCTCAGCTGGGAGCTAGCAGTGATTCCCTGCCCGAGGAGCTCTGGAAGAAGGAGCCAAGCTCTGCTTGCTTTGAAAGAAACTCTCCAGCCTGAAAGCACTGAAAAGAAACAGGAAAAACCTGCTGAGGGCAAAGCTGTGAGTGAGGATAAGCCGTGTCCAAACAGAGCCACCTGCACTCCTCCTGCCAGGCTTGGGAAGAGAAACTTGTGCTGGCTCCAGTGCCATCTGCAGCCTTCATTCCCAACAGCTCATCCCTGGCAGGATTCCTGTGCCACCCCAGCCCTCAATCCACCTGCCCAAGGACATCTCAGGCAAGGCTCACTGCCCAGAGTGACTCCTAGCTAAGTCACCAAGCAGGCAAGGCTGTGAGGGCCCAGCAGGAGCAAATGGTCACAGGGAAAGACAAAGCAAAGGCAGCAGAGCACAGAAACACCATCTAGTCCTGTGGTTCCATGCAGCACCACAGAAATCCTGCTACAGCTCTCCTGGGGAGGCCCCAAGGGTAACAAGTGCCAGGAACCAGGCTGCCCCAGCACACACACTGAGCCTGCAGCCAGGCTGAGCTCCTGCCAGCACCTCTGGCACAGCTGTGGCTCAGCATCCCTGCACCCACAGCAGCTCAGCCCTCAGGAGCTCTCTGCTCTCCCACCAGGATGCTGAAAATCCCTTGAGGAGGGATGTGAAACTCAAGCCTCAAGCACCTGGGATCCAGTTATCAGTTCAGCATGCCAAGTTCTGCTTCTCCTATTGTTCCTTCCTCTCACCTCTGACCTAAATAAGAGCACATCCTGTGTGCCTGGGCCACTCCCTGCACCCAGAGCCACAGCAGCAAACCTGCTCCCAGCCAGCAGCATCCTCCAGCTCTGATCCAGGTACCCAGTGCTGCTCCCAGCCAGCAGCATCCTCCAGCTCTGATCCAGGGAACCCAGTGCTGCTCCCAGCCAGCAGCATCCTCCACCCTGACCCAGGGTACCCAGTGCTGCTCCCAGCCAGCAGCATCCTCCAGCTCTGATCCAGGGCACCCAGTGCTGCTCCCCAGCCCTGACCCAGGGCACCCAATGCTGTGTCAAACATCAGACACAGGAGAGGGGGGAAATCAGTCACCTTCCAGCCACCTCCATGGCCAAAGAATCCCAGAATTTCAGAGGCTGGAAGGGACTCTGGAGATCATCATTTGAGCTGCCCTGCCCCAGCAAACCTCCTGCCCTGGGCACCATCTGCATGGGCCCAGGCTGTGCCTAAAGCAGGGCTGCTCATCCCCTCCAGCAGCAAGCAGAGTTGCTCTCTTCTCTCTGTTGCTGGCTCTGTTAGAGGAGCTGTTTGCTGTCCCAGGGCAGTCTGGCAGGCACTGGTTTGCCCAGAGAAGGAGCGAGCAGAGGCAGAGCTAAGCCCCAGGGGCAGGAGAGCACTCACTGGTTCTCACTGGGGAAGGCTGGGGCTGGGAAGGAGGCAGAGCAGCAGCCACTCCACGAGTCAGCAGCCAGCAGGGAATTCTGCAAGGAGAAAGGGAACAGTTAGAGCAGCTGAGGCCTGGCACAGCTCCCTCAGGAGCAGACACCCAGAGCCACACTCCCTGCTCAAGCTCTTCTCCTCTTTCTGTCCCCAGGATCCTCTCCCAGCCCTGCAGCCTCTGCCACCATTAAACCCAAAGTTGCCTTCTGTAGGCAAACATCTTCCTTCTCCTTTTGTCTTCCACCTCCCTAACCAACCCCCCAGCACTACCAGGAAGCTTCCAGCTGCCAGGCAGCAGCAGAGCCATGCCAAGAGCACAGATCTTGTCACTCTCCTCTGCCCTTTGCTGCCTCCAGAGCTGGTGAAACACACCTCTTGTGTCACCTCTACACCTAGCAAAACTCAAACAAGAGGGAGGAACAGAGAACTGCAGGGACACAGAAGCTCTTTTGGGACAGAGGGTTGTGTTTTGCCCTCTTGGGAACAGACACAGCAGGGAGCTGCTCTTGTTTCAGCTGCTGCCCCAGACAGCTGAGAGCAGCACAACACTGAGCCCAGCAAGGGATTCCATGTATCCCAGGGAGAGGAGCTGGGTAGGAGCAGAGTTTCTCCTTCTGCATCAGCTCTTCAGTCCCTTCCTGAGGGGCCTGGCTCCTGGCAGCCTGCAGGGAGTCCTTGTGCTAATGTCTTGCTCTCTCCTCAGCCCTCCAGCCCCCCCGCCATGCCCACAGAGCCCTGCTGGGCTGCCAGGGGCAGGGGCCAGGCCTCACCTGCAGGGCTGGCACAGCCAGGGGTGAGCAGAGGCCACTGGGCTGCTGGGGCTCATGCTGGGGGAAGCTCTTCCCTCCCTCCATGGCACTGCCTCCTGCTGCATGGAGTCCTCGGGGCAGCTGGCACAGGCTGGGCACGGCTGGCAGGTCCTTATCTGTGCTCCTCACCCTGCACCATGTCCTGGGGGGGGAAAGAAAGGCACAGGAGTTCAGTGGGATGAGAGGGGAGGGCAAATCAAAGCACAACCAAGAGCACTGCTGGCAGCAGAGAGAGCAGAGCCTCTGCCCCACTAACACACAGCCTGAGGCTCCCAAAGGGAGCTTCACCACATGCCAGAGGCTAAGCACTCTTCCCCTTTCATCCCAGCCTGCCAGGGAGCCACTGGGAAGAGAGCTGTGGCTCCCCAGGCTGGAGCTGCAGGCCAGGAGGCAACTTCCCTAGGCCCCAGGCAGCCCAGCAGCAGGACAGAGAGCTCAGGAAGCTCATCTCCTTCCTTCTGCTGCTGCAGCAAGGGAGCCCCAGGCCTCCATGCACTCCCTGCAGCCCCAGGGCAGGAGGAATTGCTGGGAACACAGGGGAGAGCTGCCCCAGAGCAGGAACTGGGCTGGGGAACTCTGCAGAGCCACTCGTGCAGCTCAGGCACCAAGCTAGCCTCCAGTTCCTCTTTCAGGTTTCTCCTGAGTGCTTTTGGGCACTGGAGAGCAGAGAGCACTGCCTGCAGGGATGAGCAGGGCAGGGCTGGGAGCAGAGCCTCCAGCAGTGACTCACTGGGAAAACAGGAAAGCCAGGGGAGGGAAGCAAGGCTCTGCCCTTGGAGCCAGGCTTGCTCCCCTCTGAGCTGCCAGCCAGCACAAAAAGCTCAGCACAAACAGAAAACTCTGACCTCTTCCCTGAGGATAAGCCAAACTAGGAATGGGAACACCATTTCTGCTTTCTCTCCACAACTGGCAACTTCTTCCTCAGCAGGAAAACCTCTGCAGAGCAAAAGGAAGCACTCCCTGCTTGTTCTGTGTCCCTGAAAGGCTGCTGGCAAGGGAATGCCCAGCTAATCCACAATCCAGCAGAGGATAACTCCAATCTTAGCTGTGATGAGCACAGGATTCCTTCAGCACACCCCAAGCTCAGCTCCTGAGCCTCCTTGCTCTGCTGAGTGCTCAGGAGCATCTGTCCTGCAGGGACTCAGAGCACACAGCACGTGGAGCAGGGCAGGGAGGATCAGCCAGAGAGCTGGGGACAGGGGAGATGATGTCCTGGGCACAGCTCTGGCAGCCTGGGCTGAGCCTGCCACCCCCCTGGGCTCTGCAAACAGCAGGGAACTGCAGCCTGCAACACACCAGCTGGGATTGCATCCTCTTAGGCACAGGGAGGAAGAACTGAGGCCACTGCAAAGCTTCTGGCCAGATCTATCCAAGCTAGATGGGGAGGAAGGGAGAAGGGACCTTTCTCCTGAGGGAGAGGAAGAGCTAGCTNGCACAGCCAGGGGTGAGCAGAGGCCACTGGGCTGCTGGGGCTCATGCTGGGGGAAGCTCTTCCCTCCCTCCATGGCACTGCCTCCTGCTGCATGGAGTCCTCGGGGCAGCTGGCACAGGCTGGGCACGGCTGGCAGGTCCTTATCTGTGCTCCTCACCCTGCACCATGTCCTGGGGGGGGAAAGAAAGGCACAGGAGTTCAGTGGGATGAGAGGGGAGGGCAAATCAAAGCACAACCAAGAGCACTGCTGGCAGCAGAGAGAGCAGAGCCTCTGCCCCACTAACACACAGCCTGAGGCTCCCAAAGGGAGCTTCACCACATGCCAGAGGCTAAGCACTCTTCCCCTTTCATCCCAGCCTGCCAGGGAGCCACTGGGAAGAGAGCTGTGGCTCCCCAGGCTGGAGCTGCAGGCCAGGAGGCAACTTCCCCAGGCCCCAGGCAGCCCAGCAGCAGGACAGAGAGCTCAGGAAGCTCATCTCCTTCCTTCTGCTGCTGCAGCNGCACTCTTCCCCTTTCATCCCAGCCTGCCAGGGAGCCACTGGGAAGAGAGCTGTGGCTCCCCAGGCTGGAGCTGCAGGCCAGGAGGCAACTTCCCCAGGCCCCAGGCAGCCCAGCAGCAGGACAGAGAGCTCAGGAAGCTCATCTCCTTCCTTCTGCTGCTGCAGCAAGGGAGCCCCAGGCCTCCATGCACTCCCTGCAGCCCCAGGGCAGGAGGAATTGCTGGGAACACAGGGGAGAGCTGCCCCAGAGCAGGAACTGGGCTGGGGAACTCTGCAGAGCCACTCGTGCAGCTCAGGCACCAAGCTAGCCTCCAGTTCCTCTTTCAGGTTTCTCCTGAGTGCTTTTGGGCACTGGAGAGCAGAGAGCACTGCCTGCAGGGATGAGCAGGGCAGGGCTGGGAGCAGAGCCTCCAGCAGTGACTCACTGGGAAAACAGGAAAGCCAGGGGAGGGAAGCAAGGCTCTGCCCTTGGAGCCAGGCTTGCTCCCCTCTGAGCTGCCAGCCAGCACAAAAAGCTCAGCACAAACAGAAAACTCTGACCTCTTCCCTGAGGATAAGCCAAACTAGGAATGGGAACACCATTTCTGCTTTCTCTCCACGACTGGCAACTTCTTCCTCAGCAGGAAAACCTCTGCAGAGCAAAAGGAAGCACTCCCTGCTTGTTCTGTGTCCCTGAAAGGCTGCTGGCAAGGGAATGCCCAGCTAATCCACAATCCAGCAGAGGATAACTCCAATCTTAGCTGTGATGAGCACAGGATTCCTTCAGCACACCCCAAGCTCAGCTCCTGAGCCTCCTTGCTCTGCTGAGTGCTCAGGAGCATCTGTCCTGCAGGGACTCAGAGCACACAGCACGTGGAGCAGGGCAGGGAGGATCAGCCAGAGAGCTGGGGACAGGGGAGATGATGTCCTGGGCACAGCTCTGGCAGCCTGGGCTGAGCCTGCCACCCCCCTGGGCTCTGCAAACAGCAGGGAACTGCAGCCTGCAACACACCAGCTGGGATTGCATCCTCTTAGGCACAGGGAGGAAGAACTGAGGCCACTGCAAAGCTTCTGGCCAGATCTATCCAAGCTAGATGGGGAGGAAGGGAGAAGGGACCTTTCTCCTGAGGGAGAGGAAGAGCTAGCTTCTCCTGGATTGAAATACAGACCAAGCAGGAGAAAAAAGATCAATCCAAGCCAGCTTTTTGGAGGGGAAAATCATCCTCTCTACAAGATAACATTAAGTGTCCCATGCCCCTTGGCACCCAGAGCCACGCTGCCCATCCCTGGCACACTCCTGGTGCTGCCTGGATCCTTGGGAGAGGCACAGTGCCCTTCCTGCTGGGACAGAGATGGGAGAGCAAACAATGAGGGAGGGAAAAAGCCCAATCCAGAGCCTTGCTGCTGGCATCTGCCCCAGGGAGCCATTCCCTCAATTTCTAGGGATCCATATCAGGCAGTTAAGTGGCTTCAGCAGCAACAGCAAGGTTCATTAATGAGTGGACACACTGTCTGCCATCCTCCACAGGCAGAGCTGTGGCAAGGCTGCACAATTAGAGCTAATTGCTCATGCTACCTCCAGCCTGACCTCACTTGCCATTCATGAGCCCACGGTGCCTCCAGAGCATCCCCTCCCCTGCCTACAACCCAACCATTCCAGCAGCTGCTTCAGCCAGGAAGGCTTCCCTCCTTTACAGAGCACCCCAAAGGACACTGCTCCTGTCCAGACACACATCAGTGCTAGGACAGCCAGCAGTGAGACTGTCTGCTGAGCCAGGGTCAGCTCTGGCAGCCCCAAGCCTTGTCCCATGGCTGCCACATGACACTGGGTGCTGCTGGAGGTGGATTAGGGAAGGGATGCACTGCGTGGGGAGCACAGCCAGCACAGAGCATCCACCCCCAGCAGCTCAAGGGATGAGTGGTTTCCCTCAGCACCACAGCTCCAGGGCTTCTAAACCCTTCCCAGGGATGGGGACTCCAGCACTGCCCTGGACAATCCTTCCCATGAAGAAAGTGTTCCTCATGCCCCACCTAAACCTCCCCTGGTGCAGCCTGAGGCTATTCCCTCTCATCCTAGCACTTGTTCCTTGGGAGAAGAGACCAAGCCCCAGCTGGCTCCAAGCTCCTCTCAGGGAGCTGTAGGGAGTGAGAAGGTCTGCCCTGAGCCTCCTCTTCTCCAGGCTGAGCAGCCCCAGTGCCCTCAGCAGCTCCTCACAAGTCAGTGCTCCTGTGGCTGATGCCAAGCACCTCATTTCCCACCTAAAGACACTCCCAGTGCCAGCTGCACCCACCCAGGTGAGGGCAGCTCAGCCTTCCAGGTGCCACAGACCATCTGCAGCAGACAACAGCTCCACACAGGAGCAGCCAAGCTCTCCTCTGCCCACTGCACTTCCAAGAGAGCAGAAAAGCCCCGAGAGGCTCCTGGGTCCCAGAGCTGAGCCTGCAGAACCTGCTCCTCCAAAGAGCATCCCATTTCACTTGTAAATAAAGCCTGCAGCTGGCAGGCAGAGTCCTTACCAGCAGGTTTATGGTTGCTCTTGAGAAGGGAGCTCTTAAACCTTGTCTTAAGGAGTTCATTACCTTCAGCAGCAAGCAGAGCAGTGACCACTGAGAGCACTGCAGCTCCCAGCCTCATAGCACAAGCTAGAGGCTCTTAGCTAGGCCACAGAGCTCCAGAAGCACAGGCAGCTCCTGCCCAGCCCTGAGGGGTGTCTGGGTGTGGATGCACAGCTGCTCAGCTGAACAAGGGGAGCACAAGAACCTGAGCTGGGAGCTCCTGCCCCACAGCTGAACAAGGGGAGCACAAGAACCTGAGCTGGGAGCTCCTGCCCCACAGCTGAACAAGGGGAGCACAAGAACCTGGGCTAGGAGCTCCTGGCCCACAGCTGCTGCTCAGGCAACAGTTCCCGAGTCAGGATCAGACCTCGGGCAAAGGGAGAAGAGTTTGGTCTTTGCTTCGGAACTGGGACCAGGAGCAGCAAACCCAGGAACAGCACCAGCACAACTAGGAGAACTGAGCCCACCATCAGCAGATCTGGGACCAGCAGAACCGGGGCCAGCAGACGATGACCTTCCCTCCGCAGCCCCTCGGGCTCTCCCGTGCCGCAGGAGCCCCGTTAGCAGCAGCACGGACACAGTGACCCGCACGAGCAGTCCCGCTCCCGGGGCGGTAACGGCGCTGGGCCCCGGCAGAGCCACTGCCGCTCCCTGCCCGGCCCGGGCAGCTCCCGGGGGGAAGCCGCAGGGCTGAGCCCCGCCGCGGCGAGCAGCGACCCCGGGGGAGCACGGGTAGTCCCGGGCAGGCTGTGCCGGAGCGGAGGCATACCGGGGACTCGCCTTCCTCCCCAGGCCCGGCCGCAGCGAGCGGGGCTCGGCGCTCGCGGAGGGCACAGCGGGGAGGAGGGAGCGAGGGCAGCCGAGCCCCGCGGGGCCGTGTCGGGGCCAGCGGGCAGAGCGGAGCCTTACCTGCGCGCGGGGCTCAGGCTCCTGCCCCGCGGCCATTCCCTGCCCGCGCTTCCGGGTTGCGCGCGGGAGCCATCTTGGGGGGACACGGGCTTCCGGCGGCAGGGGCGGGAACCGGGAACCGGGCAGCGGAACCGGCACCGGGCAGAGCGCGGCACCGGGACACACGAAGGGGCACAGGGATAGGGAGGAACCGGAACCGAGCGCAACCGGGACTCAGGGAGCAACCGGCACCGGGAGACACGTGGCGGAGCGGGACAAGGAGAAGCGGGACCGGAAACATGGGTGGGACCGGGAGGGGGGAGAACCGGAACCGGTACCCAGGGAAAAAAGAACCGGAACGCAGGAAAAAAACGGCACTAGGAGACAGGGAAACTGCGACCGGATGGGAACCGGCAGCAGGAAACGGGAGACAGAGGATAACTGGGAGAGGGGAGAACCGGCAGCGGAGAGCGAGCCGAGGGAAGCAGGAGCAGCTCCTGGGGCAGAGCAAGGAAGGATGAGCCTGGGCTGGGCTGAGATGCACAGAGCCTGGAACAGGGAGCCTTCCCCACGGAACCAAGCATGCCCTGAGGGGAACAGAGCCCTGGAGCAGCCTTGGCCTCACACCCAGCCCAGGTGGCACTGGCAAGGGCTTCTCCTAGCCCCGGGACAGGAGCTTGCTCTGCTCTGCTCTCTCCCTGCAGGACAGGAGCAGTCCCGGGACAGGAGCTTGCTCTGCTCTGCTCTGCTCTCTCCCTGCAGGACAGGAGCAGTCCCGGGACAGGAGCTTGCTCTGCTCTGCTCTCTCCCTGCAGGACAGGAGCGGTCCCGGGACAGGAGCTTGCTCTGCTCTGCTCTCTCCCTGCAGGACAGGAGCAGTCCCGGGACAGGAGCTTGCTCTGCTCTGCTCTCTCCCTGCAGGACAGGAGCCTCACTCTCTGCCCACAGAGGAAATCCTCAGCAGCTTCCCGGGAATGCCTGCTCGCTGCCATCCCACAGCAGCCTCAGCTCTCACAGCTAACTGCAAATCAACTCGCGTGCTGAATGCCAGAGCTGCAAACCTGCTCTGGCCAAGCTCCCCTTGCTTGCTTTGCCTTCCCACCCCTTCTTGTCCTGTGTTTTGATGTTTCCTTTCCCACTGCTTCCCTTGGCTCCATGCCCCTGTGAAGTGCCAGGATAAGGACCAGAATCCTGACAGGGTCACGCACAGAGCCTGCCAGACTGGGCTATTTTTACCTTGGCATCCCTACCAGAGGAGCAGCAGCAGGATCTCTGGGGTTGGATTTATCCCCAAGAAGGAAAGCAGAGCAGAGCCAGCATTATCTGCTCAGCCTCTGGAAACATCAGCCTCCTGCCAGAGGCATGGAGCCCTTGAGCAGGGCAGGCTCTGTCCCCATGGCCAGAGCAGGGACAAGCTCCTGCCCTGGGACACAGAGGAGCTTTGGCTCCAGCAGAGCTCAGGGCTGTGGCTTAGCCTCTGGGCTTTTGGGTCCACTGCAGGGATGATCCCAGGGGGAAGAGGCCAGGCTAGTCCCAAGGAGCTTGGGACCCTGGCCTTGCAGCTCCTTGCCCATCAGAGGGGATGGAGAACAAAAGACTTGGGGATTCCCACAGCAGCTCCCACCTCCTGCTCAGCACTGCCTGAGAGGCTCAGCTGTGTGCTCCCCTGGGCACCAGGCACCCCTGCTCCTGCTCCTGCTCCCCTGGGCACCAGGCACCCCTGCTCCTGCTCCCCTGGGCACCAGGCATCCCTGCTTCTGCTCCCCTGGGCACCAGGCACCCCTGCTCCTCTTTCCTTTTCCAGAAGCTTCAGAGGCAAGAGCAGCAAAACCTCAGCCCCCTCACCTCTCCCACAACCTGCTGCTGCTGTTAGCATCCAGGGAACCCCAGGAGGGCAGAGGGGAGCTCACCCCCACCCCATGCCCTCAGTGACTTCCCCTGCCCAGCCCCCAGGGGAAGGTTCCCTTGCTCCTGCTCAGGCTCCAGTGCATTTGGGCTTTTCATCTCCTCAGGGAGAGCTCTCTCCCAAGGCTTCATTCATTTGCAGATGTTAATTAATCAGAGCCCTCGTGGCAGGCTTTCTGCAACAGCCTTTCTCCAGAGCACCAGGGGCTCTGACTCAGCTAAATCACATCAGGGATCAATCAATCACCTCCCTGCTCTGTGGCGAGGACAAACCTGATGTGCTGAGGCCATGGCTGAGTTGGTGCTGATGCCTTGGCCCTTGCAGGGAAGGGTTGGCCCTGGGGAATGGCCTGGCTTCCCTAAAAACCCTTTCCAGGCAGTTGGGTCCCCAGGAGGGCACTTGGTCCCAGAGAAATGGGGTGAAAGAGGGGAGTTTTAGGGCCCTGCTCTTGCAGGCTTTGCTCTGGTGCCACTTGGGGTGAGCTTGGCTGCTGCTGAGCCTGGAAATCCCCTGACTTCCCACAGGCTGAGGAGTGAGGAGCTCACAGCTCCGGGAAGAGGAGAGAGCAGCAGCCCCAGGGAGGCTGGGGCTGGGGTCCCAGCAGAGCCCAGCACACACAGGGAGGGACAGGAGCTGCCAGGAACCATCCTGGGCTGGCAGAGTGCTGCAAAACCTCCTCCTGCCGGGGCAGAGCCTTCCTGCCCCACCCTGGCTGGGGCTGAGGTGCTGGGATGAGGGGACAGTGGTGGCAATGCAGTCACCTGCATGCATGCAATGAGCTGTGCAGGTCTCAGCCCGATTGGCCCTGGCTCTGGGCCATGCAGGTGCTGATGCAGCCCCAGAGCCCTTGTGGGACACTGCTGGAGCATCCCAGGGAAAACAGGGCAGGGGCTTGCCCCTCTCCATTGCTCATTGCTGGGGCATTGGGCAGGATGTCAGCCCGGGGGAGGCTGTTCTGTCCCCCAGGGCTGGGCAGGGAGCAGCCCCGGGGGGATGCTTTCCAATCGATCCTGCCCTCCTGCTGCTGGGAAGCAGCCCCCCCGGGAAGGGGAAGCTCCGCACTTCCCAGAATTTGGGGGCTGGCTTTCCAGCACTCTGGGGTCAGTGCCAAGAGCCAAGTGCAGCACCCGTGGCCAGGCACTGGCATGGGCAAAGCCTGAGAGGCAGCAGCAGGGAAAGGCAGAGCTGGCAGGAGCCTGGGGGAATCTGCCCCTCTGCATCCCTGCTTCCCCACTCCAGAGATGCTCAGCAGCCCTTGGAGCCTCCTGCTGCTGCTGCTTTGGGGCTGGGCTGAGAGCTGAGGCATTGCTGTGCTCTGGACCCAGGGAGCCTTTGGGCATCCCAAAGTGCAGGGATGTGCTGTGACACTGCTCAGAGTGCCCAGAACAGGCTGTGCCATCCCATGGCATGCCAGGAGCTCTCAGGAGAAGGCAGAACAGCCTTCCCCCTGGCAGAGCAGCCCAAATCCTGTTAGACAGCAGAGAATCTCCTCAGGAGCAGTGTCCCTGCTCTCTGGGGACAGCCTGTGCCCCTTGGGACATGCCAGGGTGCTGGAGCCTGGCACTGGGCTATTTTGGAGATGCCCTTGCAGCTGTTTGGCCTTATCCAACCTTCCCCTGCTGGCTCCCCTCCTGTCACCCCCACAGGCAGTGCCCCTTGCTCCTGCTGCCAGGATCTGGAGAGGAGCTTCAGGACACCACAGACCTCTCCAGAACTCCTCTGCTGAGGATTGATTTCACTGCCCCCTTGGTTTTTCCCTCTCCAAGCTCTCCTTGCTCCTGTGGCTGGAGGAGGCTGCTGTGCTGCTGGGGATGGGCAGTGAGGATCACCCGTGGGGTTGGGGATGGGCAGGGGCACAAACACTGTGCTTGGCTAGATGGAAACCTGTGTTCCTGATGGGAAACAGGAGACCTCAGGGCCTGTGTTGACATGGCACAGGAGAGAGAAAGCAGCTTCCCCCTGCCAGCCCAGAGCTGGCTTCACTTCAGAGGCTGCTGCAGTGTCCCCAGAGCCTCTGTCACCTCTGAGGGCTGCAGATAAACACCATCTTCTGCTTTATTTACTGTCTCTTCTTTATTGTTACCCTGGAGCATGGAAACACCTGTTGGCACTCAATGTCCTCACCTCAGGTGATGTGTCCCCAGCAGGGCTGCTCCGGCCAGGGCAGGGTTCCTTGTCCCGGGAGGCTCCACATCTCGGTGGGCGCCGGTAGGCTCGGCGCAGGGCGGGGCGGGATGGGGTGGGGCTCCACATCCCGGTAGGCCCCGGTAGAGCAGCTCCCGATCCTAGTTCCGATCCCGATCCGCTCTCCACCTCCATAGCACTCACTTCGCCCTTTGCCGTGCCCCGCCCCTGCCGCTGACGGACAGCTCCCGCAGCCTATCACAGCTCCCCACTGCCCGCCCGAGTGGGTGGGGCGGGGCCGGAAACCAACCGGAAGCGAAAGCCCTGACCGCCGGCTGCGCCCCTTTTCGTCAGCGGCACCGCAGCCAACCAGCGTGAAAGCGCGGGAGGGCGTGGCCGGCATGGCGACCAATGGAAGCGCACGTCGCTGGGCAGGGGCGGGGCGAGGCCCGCGGGTTGGAGCGGGGGGAGCAGCGGCGGGAGCGCGGCGGGGCCGGGCGGGGGCGGGAGGTAAACAAAATGGCGGCGGCGTGCGCGCTGCGGCGGGGCTGGCCCAGGGGGTAACGGGGCGGCTGCGGCGGCAGGGGAGGAGCGGGCTCTGGGCAGGGCCGCGGGGACAGAGCGGGGAGTAGGGACAGCGGCCGGCGGGGGGGTTCCCCTTCCACCTGAGGCGAGAGGGGAGGACGCGGCGGGGAGCGCAGCGCCGGGACTCGGCCCGGTTCCCGTAGCCCGGCGGCGGGGAGGGGGGACGAGGCTGCCTGCCCCCCTCCCCCGAGAGGAGAGCGGGGCGCAGAGGCCTAGGGGTGGGGGAGCGGGCGGAAGGTGCCTGCGGGGCTCGTCGCCGGCCCACGGGGGAAGGAAGGGCCCGGCCCGGCTGTCCCCGGCCCGCTGGGGCAGCGAGAGCTCGGCCGCGCCCCGGAGGAACCGGCGGGCACCTCACCGCCACCTCCCTCGGGGGGTCCCTTCCCTCCGGCCTCCGTTGGGTTGCACTTGGAAGTGTTCTCTGCCCTTTCCACCCCTCCCCGCGTTCCCCTGCGGCGCCCGAGGGACACCTGTGGCAGCGGCGAAGAGGGAGCCCGCGCGGGGCTGGCATCTCCTCCTTGACCTTCCCACTTGGAATGGGCTCTGCTGGGCACCGGGCTGAGGGATTCGCTGCCTCCCGAGCCTGCCTGCCTGACGGTGGCTGGTGAAGCTGTGGCAGGGCTCGCGTTGTCTGGCACCGGCTGACCCCTGGAGCTGTGCTGGGGACACATCATGTGCCAGGCGGAATCCCAGTGCCTGAAGGATGCCCCTGGGAGATCGAGATAGGCACCGAAGGCCTCAAACTGTTGTAGGCATCAGAGGCAAAGACCTTAGGATTGTTCCTGAAAGCTCCTGCAAAGAAACTTGGTTCCAGCTGCCCAACGGCTGAAGAAGCCTCCCCAGAGCCGAGAGCTAGAGGGTGAGGCCAGCAGGCACACAGCCTTCCCCTGCCCCCCGGGCTGCTGCTGCTGGCCATGAGCTCCTAGGAATGGAAAGCCACGAGAGAGACTTGGCAATGTTCTGGTTTTATGTGGTGGCCTAAAGTCCCAGAGGATGACCTAGCACTTAAGAAGCAAACTGGGCCAAGGGAAAGGCCAAGTTGACTTGAAAGAAGCCTAGCAGTGGGACCAGGTCGGAAGCAAAGCAAGTCCCAACCTGAGAGTGTTGTCAAAGATTCCTAGTCTTTTTAACAGACATTGGGTTACTGGAGCCAGGCCTGGATCTTTTAGCATCTAACAGAGCTGAAAGCAGCTCCTAGGTTTGTTTTGGGTTTGTTTTTTTTTTCTTTTATTGGGTTTTTTTTTATTCATGTTTGTACAATCTTCTGGATTTTTTTTCTCAAGGAGTAAAAGGGAGTGTTGGAAACTAACCAACAGGATTAAACCCCTGAGTGCTTAAGGAGAACAGGTTAAGGAACTTAATCCAGGATGGATCTGCAGGAGCCCCAGCAGCTGGGGATGTTTGCAGAGAGTGAGCTGATGTCTGTGGGCATGGACACCTTCATCCACCGCATCGACTCCACCGAGGTCATCTACCAGCCCCGCAGGAAGAGAGCCAAGCTCATTGGCAAGTACCTGATGGGAGACTTGCTTGGAGAAGGCTCTTATGGCAAAGTCAAGGAGATGCTGGACTCTGAAACCCTCTGCAGGAGAGCTGTCAAAATCCTCAAGAAGAAGAAGCTTCGCAGGATTCCCAACGGGGAGGCCAACGTCAAAAAGTGAGTGCCTGCTCCTGGGAGCTGAGGGGTTAACCTGGGCTGGGATTGCCCTGCAGGAGTTCTGTGTCCCTTTAGCTGTCAGCCTGGCTTCCTGCTGTGGAAGTGCTTCCTGCCCCATGGGCATTTGGGAGCCTGCAGCCAGTGCTTCCCTTGGGGCTGGGAGCAGGGCAGGGAGGTCTGGGCTGAGCCTGGAGCACACACAACTTCTCTGCAGTGCTGCTTAAAGAGGAAAACAGTGGTCCTTCCAGAAACTGCTCTGTAAGGTTCCCCCTTGGAGAGGTGAGCTGTGGAGCTGTTGGCCTGCAGAGGTGACAGGAGGTGTCCCACACCTGGTGCTGTCCCAGTCCTGTGCCCCTCCAGGGCTGTGTGTGGCTCTGGAGCTCCTTGGGATGGCAATCCCTGCTCCCACCCGTGCAGGAGGTGCTAGGAATGGGATCCAACAGCTTGTGCACCCAAGGGGCAGAGGAAGCCTTGGGTTTCTCCTTTGGTTTAGTTCCTGACTAATGAGTTTGGGAGGGAGCTCAGGCTCTTCTCAGTGGATTTCTCCAGCTGTAAAACCAGGACAAGGGTTGTCAACCTTTTTCATTGGAGTGACTCAGGATCTGTGCTTGGAAGCTTTCAGAGTGCCAGTTCCATGCTGACAAGTGAGGGCACAAGGAGCTCCTGGAGAGGAGCAGTGGGAGCAGCCTGCTGTGGGAAGCTTGNCCGAGGGAGCTGTTTGTGTGCCCCTGCCCCGCGAGGGAGCTGTTTATCTGCTGCCGAGGGAAGCTTTCTGCAGCCAAAACAAACTCCTTGCCAGGCTTTATCTGGGGGTGGGAGGGAGATGTTCAGAAGAGCCTTGTGTCTTGGGCTGTGCTGAGTGTGGAGTCTTGTTTGTGTTTCTTGCTCAGGTTTGACTTGCTGAGCTCAGCTGGGAGAGAGCTCCCAGCCTGTGCTGGCACAGGAGCTCCTGAAGCTTCAGTGCCCTAGCTGCAGAGTGCTGGCCAGGCCCTGCCTTGCTCTGCTCCTCTGGCTCAGCTTCCCAGGCAGAGTCAGCTCTTGGTTAATGTGTAATAAAGAGTTTCTGGGTTTCCTGCTCCTCTCCACCCTGGCCCCCTCCTGCTGAAGAAGGGGAAGATTGTTTCCTCCTCAGTGCAACTCCTGAGTCCAGCTTGTTCTCCCCCTGGAGTGAAAAGGGGCTGGAAGCTTCCTGATAAGCAGAGCCCTGGGAATGGTCTCCTGTCCTGGAGTGAACTCTGCAGGAGCTTTGTTCCTGCCCAGAGCTGTCTGCCAGTGTCTGCTCTGCTGTCATTAAGGTTAGTTATTAAAGCAGAGCAGCCAGCTCCATGCTGCTTTGCTGGAGATGTTTTTCTGGCTCAGCCACAGCTGCTCCAGGACACTCAGCTGCACTTTGGGTGTTGCCATGTACACAAGGGTTTACCTCAGGCCAGCTTCCTCTTTTGGTGCTACCTTGGCCTTTTCTTTCTCTTTCTTTGCCTGACATGCTTCTGCAGTGGTGAGTTCTGCTTTTAGGGCAAACTGTGGTATTTCTGTGGTGCTCTTGTGCCATGGCACTGTCACCTCAGCAGGTCCCTTCAGCACTGCCAGGAGCTGTTGGAGCTGTGAGGAAAGCTGCTGTGATGTGCTGGCTCCTGTCCCATCCTGTTATCCCTGTGCCTGGAGCAGCTTCCCTGCAGCTCAGGACAAGTGGGAGATGTGTGGTTAGTGTCTAAGCTTTGGAACAGCCCAACTTGGTGCCCTTTAGGATGACAAATCCCCCCAGGCCTGGCCCAGCTTGCTGCTCTCTCTCTCTCTCCCTGCCAGTGTCCTCAGTGCTCTGGGAGCTCTTCCAGAGCCTTTTCCTTCCAGGTAAATGAAAAGCTTAGGAGGAAGAGTCTCCTGACCTGTTAGCTGTGCTGTAGGGTCTGTTGAACATCCTCACTGCTCCTCTGCTGCTCCTCTCTTCCCATGGTGCTGGCAGCATGGGTGCACTTGAGGATCTTGGAGGTCTTATCCAAGCTAGAGGATTCCAAGGCTCTGTAAGCCTGTGGAGTGCCCTGGCACAGGCTCTGGGCAGCCAGGGCTGTGCTCAGGCTCAGCTGAGGGGCACTTACCTTTGCTAGTTCAGTCTCCACTGCAGAGGCAGAGCCTGCTCCTGCTGGAGTGATCCCAGTGTTTCTCAGTGGCCAGGGAGAAGCTACTAACAGGACTAGGAGTGAGTTCTTGGGATGGGCTCCTGCCCTGGTGCTGCCAAGAAATCCCTGGAGAACACTTCCTAGCCTGCTGGCCCCTGGCTAGTTACAGGAGCAGTTAACTCAGAGAGCAGGAGGATTGTGCAGCTCTGAGCTGTGCTGGGAAGCTGGGCTTGGAGTTGCAGCTCTGGCCTCCTCCTGCCTGGGCTGCCTCAGCTCTTCCAGTGCAGGCACCTAGGAAGCAGGAGTGAAGTATGTTTGAGGCTTAGGCAGAGCTGTGTCCAGTTGTGCCCCTGAGGAGTGAGCCCTGCAGGGCTCTGTGGGTGCTGGGCAGGATGCTGAGGCTTTGAACTCCTCGGACATATCTCCCCAAGCTCATCCTGGGAAGCTTTGTGTGTCTGCAGCTCCTCTGGAGGAAGCTTGGGCTGGCTTAGTCAAGCAGGGAGTCCTGTGGCTAATGACTGCTGCTAGCTCATCCCAAAGAGGAGTTGAGTAGGATTGCCAAAGAGATGAAAGAAGATTTGGAAGCCTCTTTGTCTCCAGCAGCACAAGTTTAATGAAACTGTGTGCTAATAGCCTCCCTTTTTAATTAAGAGTTGGGGACTTGCTGCACATATCCCAAGTGTCTTGTGCTGTACTTAACCAGGCTCAGTGATTACTTCGAGGGCAATCTATGCTCATTAGAGTTCCTGGGAGCTTTCCAGTGTGTCCTAGGCCTGTCCTTGGGCAGCTGGCACCTTGGGCCTGCAGATGAAGAGCCCTGCACCTCAGAGGAGGGAGCTTCTGCTGCAGGAAGGACTTGTTGCAAGCAGCAGAGGCTTTGGAGGGAGCTGGGCTGGAGCTGACTCATCTGGCTTCCTGTCCCTGGCACTGCTCTGCTCCCTGCTTTGCTAAGCTGGATCTCTGCTGGCCTTTGGAGGTGAGGAGTTAGCTGTAATCCCTAGCACAGGGTGGGGAGATGTGCTCAGGGCTTGTAGGGATCCCTGCCAGGAGCCTGGAGCTGGGGAAGGGGGGAGGACCCCTCTGGTGTCAGCTCCTCAGGGGCACAGGGGACACCTGGGCCTGCTGTGCAGCCTCTGACCTCTCAGGGACCTTGAGGGGCAGGGAGAGAAGGGAACTTGGTGGGCAGTGTGGCTGTGTGTGGGGGATGCTGGGATGCTCACAGCACCATTTGGGCTGAAGGCTGCAGAGGAATCATTGCAGTACAGAAAGCTGAGAGGTGCCCATGGGCACTGGAGTCCTGCTGCTGCTGTCAGCCCCTCCAGGGCAGGGGCAGGGGGCAAGGCTTCCTTGGCAGGAGGAAACAGTGCTCCCAGACCTGGAGTGGAAGTATGGAAGTGCTGAGCCCCACAGCCTGGGCCCTCACTGGGCTTCTCCCTTTCCCTCTCTGCTGGGCACAGAGCTGGTCTCAGAGGAACTGCTGGCCTTTCCATCTCATGGGAGCTGTTGGAAGGAGCAAGGGAAGGAGGCAAAGTGCAGCAGCTCCGGAGGGGTCCTGGGAAGCTGAGCAGTTCAGTGTGGGGAAAGCAGCAAGCCCTGGGCACACAGAACAGTGTGCAGGCAAACTGCAGAGCCAGCAGAGGGCTGGGGAGGCATTTGGCTGTTAACTTTGGGCAGGGGAAAGAGTGAATTTTCAGGCAGCTGGTGATGAAGTGAGCTCCTCTGGTCATGTCTGCAAAGCCACAGGGCTCAGAGCTGCCTCTGCTCCTCAGGCCCTGGGGAATGCTGGAGCAGCTAAAAATAGAAGCAATCCTTCCTCTGGGAAACAGGCTGCTTGGCCTCTGCCCCAGGGCTGGGGGCACTGCAGGGGCACTGGGATTGCTTTGCAAAGTGCTCCTGAGGGGGGGAATGGCCTTAGAGATCCCTGAGCTGCTGCTGAGTGGTGAGGTGCAGGAGGCAGCAGCAGTTGAGCTGGGGCTGGGACACAGCTCTGCCTCAGTGGCTGTGTTCCCTCTGGCCCTTGCCAGCTTGCCCTGAGCACTCAGCCTGTCTCCCTTCATTAGGCACAAACTCCTTAGCCTTGCACTAATGCTGCCTGCAGTTGCCATGCTAATTTAATCCACTCCAGCCTTTTGGTCATTACTATAATTAGAGCAGCTCCATTGCCATTTAAACCAAACTCTCTCTGCTCCCAGGTTTCTGTGGAGCTGCTGGAATTGGGTTTTAAAGGCAGACAGGATAAGGGAAGAGCACCTGGCCTAAGCTTTGCTGCTGCTCAGGGAGCCTGGGGAGCTCATCCAGAGCTGCTGGCATTGCTGGGAGCCTTGGGAAGGAGCAGGCCCTGGCCTGGCTATCAGAGGCACCCAGAAGCTTTGTGGTGCCCAGGGCTTGTGAGCAGAAGCTGACTGAGTGTGCAGGCAAGGGCCAGGTGGCTTTGGGATGAGCTCCATGGAGTGGAGTCCTCTCCTGCTGGAAGGAGCTTACAGAGAGAGAGAAGCTGCAAAGGAGAGAATCCAAGAGCAGAGTGAGGAGCAGTGCCAGAACCACCCTGACCTGACTCTCCTGATCCTCCTGCTCCTCCTCTTCCCAGCTGGCACCCACTGGGATTTCACAGGCTGGGCTGGATGCAAAGGAGACTGCAGTGTGCTCTGGGGCAGGGGAGGGGATCCCAAGAGGCAAACAGCTGATGGGAGATGACATCTGAGGGCATGGGAAGAGGTCTCCTCTCTCTGTGTTCCATGACTTGTCCTCCAGACAGGATTCAGCTCTCAGAACTGTTCAGTCAGGTTCAGCTTAGGAGGAAAGCTTGGAAGGAATGGACTTGTTCTAACTAAGAACCAATTCCAATCCCCCTGAAGTGTGGGGACTGGAAGCCCAAGCATCTTTGTTTCTGCTCTTGTGCTCCAGAGTCATCTGTGGTTCTAATCTCCTCCTTCCATCCAGTCTGGATCCCACTCCTTTAGCTTAAAGCCATCACCCCTTGTCCTGGCCTGGCAGTGCTCCAGCCTGGCACTGAGGAATGCAGGGACACAGGAGACCTGCTGGGAGCCAGCAGCTGCCCTGCACAGGGACACTAACTGCACAGGAGCAGCTGGGAATGGCTGTGCTTGGAAGTGCCTTGGGAGTCCATGGGCTTGGGAAGCATTCCCAGGGGGAAGCATTCCCAGGGGGAAGCATTCCCAGGGGGAAGCATTCCCAGGGGGAAGCATTCCCAGGGGGAAGCATTCCCAGGGGGAAGCAGCCCTGCTAACCATCCCTGTGCTCTGTGTGCCTGGGAAGGCATTCCCAGGGGGAAGCACCCCTGCTAACCAGCTCTGTGTGCCTGGGAAGGCATTCCCAGGGGGAAGCATCCCTGCTAACCAGCTCTGTGTGCCTGGGAAGGCATTCCCAGGGGCATTTATCCCTGCTAACCATGGCTGTGCTGTGTCCCTGCAGGGAGATCCAGCTGCTGCGGCGGCTGCGGCACAAGAATGTCATCCAGCTGGTGGATGTGCTCTACAACGAGGAGAAGCAGAAGATATATCCTTTGGTGCTTCCTGAGCTGGGCATTCCCTCTGCTCTCCACTCTCCTGAAGGCCTCTGGAGCACTGCTGAGCACACTGTGTGTCTGGAGCACTCTCCAGCTAGGAGAGGAGATCTTGTCCCCAGCTCCTTGGGCTGCAGGAGAGGTGACCTCCAGGTGCTGTGCTGTGTGACCCTCAGCAGCTCTGAGCTGCAAGAGCAGCTGTGGCTCTCTCCTTCCTGCCCTAGCTGTGGTGCTGCTTTCCCTGGCTGTGCCATGCACAGTCCCTGGCAGTGGGTTGGGTGTTGGTTTCATCTTACCCTCAGAAGAAGGAGAATCTACTCTTTGGCTGCTGCCTGGATGCCTGCAGCTCTCCCTTCCAGGCCTTGTGTCCCCATGGGGTGCTGCCATTCCTTGGGCAGCTGGTTATCCCTGACAAGGCTCCTCTCTCTGCTCTGGGCTGTGTGGGAGTCCCTTGGGGTGATGCTTTCAGTGCCCCAACCTTGGCACAGTGCTGACAGATGGAGAGCAGATTGCTGCTGCAGCTCTGCAGCTCTGCAGCCCAGCTTGGGGAGACTCAGCTCCTCAGGTCATGAACCCAAGCTGAGCTTGGGCATCTCAGGCCTCCCTCAGCCCTCCCCAGGCTGCCCCAGTGCAGGGATGTGCAGACACAACTGAGCTCACTGCCTCCCTTGGCTTGAGGTGGGGAGCTGGATGCCCAAGGATTGTGCCACACACAGTGCCCTGGAGCACTCTGGGGCTTGTTTTCTTCTGGCCAGAGCTCTCCAGGCAGTGCCCTGCAGTTGCAGCTCTCCAGGCAGTGCCCTGCAGTTGCAGCTCTCCAGGCAGTGCCCTGCAGTTGCAGCTCTCCAGGCAGTGCCCTGCAGTTGCAGCTCTCCAGTTGGCTCCTTTGCTTTGGTGAGAGAGCAAGTGCTGTGCCAGGAGGCAGCCATGGCACCTGGGGGTTGTGGAGCCCCAGCAGAGGGAAGCAGCTCCATGCTCCTGGGGAGAGATGGAGCTGAGCTGAGGAAAAGGAGCCCGAGAGAGACCTCGTGTGTTGGGAGCAGTGATGGCAATCCCAGCAGATCCCTCAGGAGCAGCACTGCCTCCCTGGGCCAGGAATGCTGCAGTTGTTTGTCAGTGGTTTTCCCTGCAGGACTAGCTTCACTTCACTGTTTTTCTCTCTTCTGCACTCCCAGGTTGGTTCTGAGTGGCAATAACTGGGGAGCTCTCCCCTGGGGCTGGGAGCAGGAGCTGATCCAGGATCCTCTCCCTGCTGGTGCCTGGGAGCCTGTCCTGCAGCCACACACACACACTGGGCAGTGGGAGCAGGAGCCTGCTGAGCAGAGGAAGGGAAGAGCCTTGGGGCCCTGGAAGGGATCAGCCTGGAGCTCTGTGCTGGGCTCTGGCACAGGAGGAGAGCTGAGAGGCAGCCTGGCAGCTCCTGAGCCCAAACCTGGGCTCTGGCTGAGAGCAGGATGGGGTTGGCTTCCTGTGGGATCTGCTGCCAGTGTCATTCCCTGGAAGCTGGCAGAGCTGCTGGCTGCCACATCACTCTGAGCAGCTCCCAGGTCTCTTGCAGAGGAACCAAAGGCAGGCATGAGCTGTGGGAGCTGCTTGTGCTGGTGCCCTGGGGCTGGGAGCAAGAGCCAGAGGGCAGCTGTGTCCATGGGGGCTGGAGCTCCTGGAGAGGATGTGCTGCCAGCAATCCTCAGCACAGAGCCCAGCTAAAGGCCAGGCCAGCCCTGGGGCCTCTCCTGCCCCAGCAGTTAGGACATAAGCACCTTAACTGAGGCTTAGCTGCAGGAGGCAGCTGCCAGGGATGCTTAGTGAGGCAGAGGAGGGGCTGGCCAAGGGCAGCAAGGGGCTCAGGGGCTGCTGCAGGGAGGGAAGCTGCAGGCAAGCCTTGCTTCAGGCACCTGTCTGCTTGCCATGGTGTGGCCCCAGCAGGAAAGCTCTGGGGGAAGACAAGCAGGCTGTGCTGTCCCATCCCTGTCAGCCCAGGAGGTTCCAGAAAGGCTTCTCAGCTCTCCAGGATCCCTTGGGCTGGGGAGCTGAGTGCTGGGGGATGATGCCCTGCATCCTCCTGCTCTTTTGCCAGGGCTTTCTGAGCCTTCTGCAGCCTCCTCAGGGCAGTGTCCTGTTCCCTTCACTCCTGGGAGAGCTCCAGGTGCACTCCTGTGGGGCTCAGCTCCTGTTTCAGCTCTGAGCATGAAGCAGAAGAGCTTGCTGGTGGCTCTGAGCCTCAGCAGCTGAGCTCTGCCTCTCCAGCCTGTGTCCCAGGGCACTCCTGGAGCCTGCAGCTTCCTTGACTCATCCTGCACGTATATGGTGATGGAGTACTGTGTGTGTGGCATGCAGGAGATGCTGGACAGTGTCCCAGAGAAGAGGTTCCCAGTGTTCCAGGCTCATGGGTGAGTACAGCTTGGCTCCTGGGGCTGCCTTGGCCTCTGGCTGTGTGCAGGGGACAGGTGACACCACTCAGCTGCTGCCAGGGCTGGCCTCAGATCCTGGGCAGAAAAAGCACCTTGCTCTGGAACCTTCTGCTGGTTTTGGTTCACTTCTCCTGCCTTAGCCTTGCTGGCAGCATGCAGCATGCCCTGGGAGGCTGCAGCTCCTTTCTCCCTGCACCTGAAGGACCTTGGGGCTCAGGGAGCTAGGTGACAGCAGCTGAGTGGTGCCATTGTCCCTGGTTGCTCTCTGAGCCCCAGGCAGCCCAGGCCTGAGGCAGCAGCCCTGCAGACACTTGCTGCCATGCTCAGTGCATTCTAGCAGTGGTGTGCTTGACTCGTGTCCCCTCTGCCTCTTCCTGCAGGTATTTCTGTCAGCTCATTGATGGCTTGGAATACTTGCACAGCCAAGGGATTGTTCACAAGGATATCAAACCAGGAAACCTCCTGCTGACCACCAATGGGACACTGAAGATCTCTGACCTAGGGGTGGCAGAGGTGGGTGAGGGGAGCAGCCCCTGGCACTCAGGCTTTGCTCCTCCTGCACTTGCAGAGCATTTCTTGCAAGTGGTAAGAGCAGAAAGCTTCCAGCTGGGGAGCATGGAGAGGAAGAGCTCAGCCCTGGAGAGAGCCAGAGGGGTGGGGAAAGGGCAGCAAGGCCTGGAGCTGGCTCAGCCAGGGAGGAGAGGGCCAGAGGCATCTCTGCTGCAGGAGGTGTTCAAAGCTTTGCCAGCAGGGACAGTTTGGAACTGATGAGTCTCTTCTGCTGCAGGCATTGCATCCCTTTGCAGAGGATGACACGTGCAGGACAAGCCAAGGCTCTCCAGCTTTCCAGCCTCCAGAGATTGCCAATGGCCTGGACACCTTCTCAGGCTTTAAAGTGGACATCTGGTCTGCAGGGGTCACACTGTAAGTGTCTGTGCAGGAACAGAGCACAAGGCCCCAGAGATCTGCATGGATTTGATGGATTTCCCCCGTGCCCTCCCCAGGGGCTGTCAGTCCCCTTCGGGTGGGTTGCTGCTCCCCACAGCCCTTGTTCTGCAGGCTGTGACCTCTCTAGCTCTGCAGCCACTCCTCAGCTTCTGGGCATGGAAGGCACAAACAGTGCTGTCTGTGTTTGTGAGCTCTTGTCCCCTGCCAGCCTGCCAGGGAGGTGCCTTGGGGAGGGCAGAGGCTGTGCTGGGTCCTGAGTGCTGTCCCACAGTCACTCTGTGTCCCCTCTTGGCTGCTTGTGCCTCAGCCAGTGCCCCCAGAGCTGAGCTCGTGCTGTGTGTGTGTTCCTCTTGCAGGTACAACATCACCACAGGGCTGTACCCCTTCGAGGGGGACAACATCTACAAGCTGTTTGAGAACATTGGCAAAGGGGACTACACAATTCCAGAGGATTGTGGCCCTCCACTCTCAGACCTGTTGAGAGGTGAGTGCCCAGCAGGCAGCATCCTGCCAGGGAATTGTGCTTGGCAAGCTCTAGCACTGCTGGGCCCTGAGCTGTGCTACACCTTGCTGGGGCTGCAGCTCGTGCTCTAGAAGGAGTTGGTTCTTGCCTTGTGTGCTGTGCTCTGAGCAGCCTCTAGAGCCAAAGAGAGAAGCTGCAGGAGCTTCATGTGGCATCACAGCACTGATCCAGCACGTGCAGCTCAGGGCACTCCAGCAAACTCCTTGCCCAAGCTTTCTGTAATGTGAAGTGCTGAGTGTTGGGGCTCTGTGTGCTGGCCCTGGGGGCTCTGCTGCCCTTCCTTGCTCCCTCCCCTGGGACTCTGCTCCATCTCCTTCCCCAGATCCAGAGGTGTGAGGATGCTGGAGCAGCCTGGCTCTGCCCTCTGTCAGCCCAGGGCTGGCTGGAGGCAGGAGGAGCCCTTCCTGGGGAGAAGGGGAGAGTTGTGGCTTCTCTTTGTTGTTGTCTTTTCCTTCCTGCACCAGTTTGAGGTTTGCTGTTGAGCATCCTCTGCTGCCCAGAGCTGGGCAGTCAGGGTCCAGCAGCCTGGCAGCTGAGCTCCTCTTGCATGCCAGCATGTTTCCCCAGCTGGGCTGGGCTGCTGCTGCTGCCCAGGGATGCTGCTTTGCAAAGAGAAGAGGCAGTGCTGTGCTGGCTGCTGTGTCACAGGGCAGCATGAGCACACAGCCTGCACTTGTCATCCCTTGGCTGCTGTGGCAGCACCAATGCCCCAGGCCAGCTTCTCCTGCTCAGGCTCTGCTGTGCCCCAGCCAGGGACATGTCTCCTGCTTGTGTCTGCTCAGAGGCTCAGGCTTTGCCTGCAGAGGGAGTTGCAGCTCACAGCTGCTGCCTGTGCTGCTGCTGCAGGAGCAGGGAGAGGGAGCAGTGCTCCTCTTGCAGCTTGCTAGCACTCCAGACTCTACACTCAATCCATTCACTGCTCCTGCTGCCCAAACAGCACAGCCAGGGCTCTGCTGGCCCCAGGGTCACTGCAGCATGGGCTGGGGTGGCTCTGCTGGCCCCAGGGTCACTGCAGCATGGGCTGGGGTGGCTGAAGAGCTCAGAGGCAGGTTGGTGGTCACTTGGTGTAACTGGAAGGCTCTGGGTGAGCAGTGCTGGGCACAGCATCCCTCAGTGGGCAGAGCAGGGGCTGGGCAGCAGGGAGCAGTGCTGGGCCCAGCCCTGGCTGCTAATGGATGTGTGTGGTTGCTGCGGGCAGGCTCTGGGCTGAGTGCTGCACACAAGATGCTGTTTGTCTGCAGGAAGCTCTGCTCAGCCTCAGAGCTCTGTGCAGCTTTGGGGATTGAACTTTCCATTCTCCTGCACACGCTGCCCCAGCCCTTGCTCAGTCCATGGAGCTTCTGTCTGGGCAATTATCTTCTTGGTGCCTTTTTAATTGCCTGGGCAGCACTCAGCTCTGTGCAGCATGGCTCTGAGCAGCTGCTGCTCTCAGCAATTTACTTTAGGCCTTGCTGTCCTTCCCCTTCCAGCTGGACAATGCCTCAGGGCCTTGGGCAGCCCTGGGCTGGCACAGGCATGGCTCTGGGCAAAGGGAGCTGCTGCTGCTCTGCTGCAGCTCCTGGGGGGTTAACCCCAAAGGGAAAGTGCAGGGGCTGGGAGCAGGTGTGCTCACAGCTGGCCCTGTGTGTTCTCCTTTGCAGGGATGCTGGAGTATGACCCAGCCAAGAGGTTCTCCATCCAGCAGATCAGGCAGCACAAGTGAGTGTCAACTTCTCCCTCTGCTCTTGCTCTCCACCCTGGCAGCAGACGCATGCAAGTCACTAGCTCTCCTTCCTGCAGCCCTGCTGGAGCCCTGGCAACCTGCACTTGGCTTTTTCCCCTCCTGCCAGAGCATCCTGTTAGAGTGGCTGAGCAGGAAATAAGGGATTTGTTGGAGGGATGCTCCCAGCAGCTCTGGCTCTTAGGCATGAAGGCTTCTGGAGCATTTCTTGCCAGAGGTCAGCTCCTGCAGCAGCAGGAGAGGTCCCTGCAGGCTGCCTGGGCAAGTAGAGCTGCTTGGAAATGTCTGTGAGCTCAGGTTTGCTGGGCAGCCTGGTGGCAGAGCTCTCCCTTGGGATTGGCTCCATCTGGCCTCAGGATGTGCAGGAGTGTTCCAGGACAAGAGGAAATGGTTTTTTCCTCTTTCATGTCATCCTCCTCCCTCCTCCATATCCTCTCCCTTTATCCTTGCCACAGTCTGAGGGGGAAGGCTCCCTTATCTCTGAGGGCTTGGGCTTCTGAAGGATCTGTTTGAACATTCTGCCTCTGAGCAGAGATTTCCTGGGTGGATAAAAGGACAAGAACAAAAAGCATCAGGAGGATGCTTCATGGTGGAGGCTGCATTAGCTTATCTGCTGCTGGAATAGGAAGTGCTCCTGAGGACAGCCAGAGCTGTTCAGCACAGCTCCTGCCCAGACAGCAGCAAGCAAGGCTCTGATGCTGGCAGCTCCTGAGCCTGCAAGCAAGGGCACTGCCTGCTCTGTGTGTCTCTGTGCTGGCACCTGGGCATGCCTGGGAGCTGCTGGGGCTTCTGCAGGAGCCCCAGGACTAAACCTGGCAGGCCTGAGCTGTGCTGGCCACAGAGGCAACTGGCAGCTGCCCCAAGGAGGAGAGAGGCAGAGCTGCTGTGCTTGCCTGCTCAGGTCCTGAAGCTCTTGGGAGCAGCAGGAGGGGATGGGAGCAGGAGTCCTGCCCTTCTGTGCCTCTTCTGTGGCCACAGAGGCAGCCTGGGCTGGCCCCTGAGGTGCTGCCTGGCATCTCGAGCACCAGCCAGAGCTGAGCTTTGGGAGCAGAGCTGCTGCTGCCACAGAGAGTGCTTCCAGCAGAGCTCCCTGTGTGCTTCCAGCAGAGCTCCCTGTGTGCTTCCAGCAGAGCTCCCTGTGTGCTTCCAGCAGAGCTCCCTGTGTGCTTCCAGCAGAGCTCCCTGTGTGCTTCCAGCAGGGAGCCATGCAGATCCAATCAGAGGGGCTTTGGAAAGCCCTGGAGTGAGGAAAGGCTTCATGTGTAGAGAGTGCTGAGCTTTGTAGGCTGTGTGGGAGTCAGAGTCATGAATGGTTTGGGCTTGCTCTGGGCTCCTCCCCACAAAGCTGTGCTCCAGACCCAGCCAGGGAGGCACTTGGCTGCCCTGCTGCAATTCCCACTGCTTTTCCATGCTGCTGCAAAGTCTCCTTGTATGGCTCTGAGCATCCCCTGGAACAGCCTGCTGGCAGCACAAGGGGAAGGGGCCCTGGGGCTCTCTCCATCCCAGCCTGCATTTGGGAGCTAATGCAGTGACCCTGCTGCAGCTCTTGCAGGGAGGGAGAGGATGGATGCAGGATTCCACCTCTGTCCTTTGTTTCCAAGGCAACATTTTCCCTTCTCCAGCAGTGTCACCTCATTCCTTCACTCCCAGATGGCACTGCAGGAGAGGGAAGGTGCAAAGGAACCTGCTGGCCTCCTGTCTCCTGACATCCCAGAGTCCTCCTGAGAGCTCTGGAGGGAATGCTGGATGCTTTGCCATCACCTTCACTCCCTTCCGTGCCTGGAGATGAGAGCAGGATCACAGCTCAGCCTTGTGCTTTGCAGACCTCGTGCAGGGAGCAAGGGCTGAGCTCATCCCACTGCTCCCTCTGCTCAGCTTCCAAGGGCTGGCAGGGGCTGAGGAATGGCTCTGAGGCTAGGGAGGAATCTGCCTGTGCCTGGAATGCTCTGGAGAGCTGCAGGAGCTCTGCTGGGGCCTCAGTGTGTGAGCAGCAGGGAAATGGCTGTGGGTGCAGCTGGCTCAGGAAACACCAGGGAAGCTGAAGCAGGAGACTCTGCCAGCAGAGCTGGGGAGACACTTGAGCTCCTCTGCATCCCTGAGCCAGCTGAGGCCAGAGCAAAGCTTCCCTAGGAACACGGAGCAGCAGCAGGATCTCTGTCCCTGTTGGAGCTGCTCTGCTCCCCACACAATTGCTGCAGGCTCCTTCCAGCAGGGCTGTGCCTGCTCCTCAGCTCTGCAGGTTGTGTGTGCTCTGTCCTTGCCCTGTCTGCAGGGCCAGGCTGTGCAGTGCCCTCCCAGGGGATGCACTCAGCACTGGGTGCAGGATTCAGCTTGCTGCTCTTCATCCAAACCTATTTTTACCCTGCTGCTAAGTAGGGCAGGAGGAGAGGAGGAGACAGAGCTGAAGTGCAGCACACTGATTGCTAGAGACTTGCAGCCTCTCAGCCTCCAACCCTCCTGCTGAGCTCACTTGTCCTGTGTTCCCTGCTCCTTTGGATCCTTCCAGCTCAGTGCCTCTGGCAAACATCCCTGGGGGGGCAGGGTTGGCTCCCTCTGTTCAGTGCAGGATGATCCCAAGGAGAAGGGTTGAGGTGGGAATGCTGTGTCCCCAAGCCCCAGGCTTGCTGCAGCTGGCTTGGAGCTGCTCTCTTGCTCCAGTGGCTGGGGTGACCTCCCATTCCCATTCTCAGGAGGCAGAGGTGGCACCTGGCACATCAGAGCTCCCTTTGGCTCTCTGGGCATGGTCTGGGCTCTGCTGCAGCTTGCAGCATGGCCATGGAGGACTGGCAGGAGGTTGCTGCTGGGGTACAGCCCTGGCACTGCCTGGGGCACTGTGCATCCATCCATCCAGTCAGGAGCAGGAGAGGATTCCTGGCATGAGAGCAGCCTGCTCTGACATGAACCAAAAGACATTTCCTCTAGAACTTGAGGCTGTAGCAGCTCCTTCCCTCTTGCTGCTGCTGCTGCCAAGATGCTCCCAGAGCAGCTGGCTGGCCTGGAAACTCCCTCACGAGAGAAAGGAGCTTGCAGATGCTCAGTGTGAGGCAGAGCTGCTGGATCCTCCTCTGGATCCCAGCTGATTTGTCCCAGCAGCTCCATTCTCCTGTCTCTCCTGCCTCCCTGCTTTTGCTGGACACTGGGGTTAGCATGGCCCTGTTTGTCCAGGCCTCCTGGCAGAGCAAAGCTAAGTCCAGCTTGGGACTGCAGGGAGCAGAAGCAGATGGCTCAGGTCTCAGAGCTCCTGGCACCAGGCCCTGCTGGGAGGGATTAGCCAGGAGCTCCTGGATGCCTCTGGAGGGGAAGGGCTGCAGGCTGCCAGGAGCCCAGCAGGGCCTAGCCTTAGGTCTTGCCCTGCTCTTGAGAGAGCCCTGCAGTGGCTTCCTAAAGCAGAACCATTCCTAGCCTGAGGGAAGTGTGGAAACCTTCCCTCTGCTGGCAGGGAGGCAGAGCTGGGCAGGTGGAGCAGCTCAGGGGTCAGGAGGTGCCAGTGGGTGCTGGGGTGCAGGGCTGTGTGGGTGACAGGCTGTGGCTCCGTGGGTGCAGCTGGTTCTGCAGGAAGCATGTGCAGGCTGAGGCTCTGGTGCCCATCCCGAGGGAGGGCAGTGTGGGTGCTGGGGTGGGTGCAGGGATGCTGGGGTGGGTGCTGGGCTGTGTGTGGCCATGCTGATGGGCTGNTTCCCTCTGCTGGCAGGGAGGCAGAGCTGGGCAGGTGGAGCAGCTCAGGGGTCAGGAGGTGCTAGTGGGTGCTGGGTGGGTGCAGGGATGCAGGGCTGTGTGGGTGACAGGCTGTGGCTCTGTGGGTGCAGCTGGTTCTGCAGGAAGCACACGCAGGCTGAGGCTCTGGTGCCCATCCCAAGGGAGGGCAGTGTGGGTGCTGTGTGGGTGCAGGGATGCCCAGGGGCTGTGTGTGGCCCTGGTGACAGGCTGTGGGTACAGGGATGCCAGGGGGCTGTGTGTGGCCCTGGTGACAGGCTGTGGGTGCAGGGATGCCGGGGGGCTGTGTGTGGCCCTGGTGACAGGCTGTGGGTACAGGGATGCCGGGGGGCTGTGTGTGGCCCTGGTGACAGGCTGTGGGTGCAGGGATGCCGGGGGGCTGTGTGTGGCCCTGGTGACAGGCTGTGGGTGCAGGGATGCCGGGGGGCTGTGGGTGGCCCTGGTGACAGGCTGTGGGTGCAGGGATGCCGGGGGGCTGTGTGTGGCCCTGGTGACAGGCTGTGGGTACAGGGATGCCGGGGGGCTGTGTGTGGCCCTGGTGACAGGCTGTGGGTGCAGGGATGCCCAGGGGCTGTGGGTGGCCCTGGTGACAGGCTGTGGGTACAGGGATGCTAGGGGGCTGTGTGTGGCCCTGGTGACAGGCTGTGGCCCCGTGGCTGCAGCTGGTTCCGCAGGAAGCACGCGCAGGCCGAGGCCCTGGTGCCCTTCCCACCCAGTGGAGAGGGCAGGGATCTGTGGCGCAGCATGACCGCGGTGCCATACCTGGAGGACCTGCACGGCTACCACGAGGAGCAGGAGGAGGAGCTCTACGACCTCGAGGATGACATCATCTACACTCAGGACTTCACAGTACCAGGTAGGAGCAGCAGGGGGTGGGCAGGGCAGCAAGGCCTGGCTGCTTCCAGCATGGAGCACACTCTGTGCTTATGAAGTGAGGCATGGCCACGGTGCTGCAGGTGCCTTTGGTCCCCAGGGTGCCCCTTCCAGGCTGTGATCAGTGCTCTTGGAGAGGGACTAGAGACCTGAAGGGTGCCTGTGCCTCTCCAGAGGCAGAAAGGGCTCTGGGAACTTGCTGCTGGGCTTTGTTAGAGAGCTGTTTAAAGAGGTTTGCAACACTCCAGAGAGCTTGGAATGTTCCCTGCTCCAATGGCTGTTCCACACCCCAGCCCAGGGAATGCTGAGGAGAGGAGCAGGGGCATGGAGCAGCCTCTGCAGTCTGGGCTGCAAGGAATGGATCTGAGCATCTTGCTGCCTTTTCACACTGGGCTCTGCTTTGTCCTCCCCTGCATTGACCCTTCCTCCTCTGCAGGTTTTGCACAGCTCCCTTCCCTAGCCTTCAGCCTGAGGCTGGAGAAGGAGGACAGGGCTGGAGTCTCGAGGTGAAGGCTGCTGCTCCAGAAGCTGTGCTTCTAGCTGCCTGGCAAAGCTCTTCCTGGCTCTATTTTGGGAGCTCCTTTGTGCCTGGCTGAGCTGGAGGGAGCCAGGCAGGCATGGCAGAGGTGGCAGGGAGGCAGATGCAGGCTCTCAGGGCTGTATTTTTAGCCCTGGTGAGGTAGGATGGAGCTGCTCCTGCAGCCCCAGCCATGGGTCACTGCTGCTGGGGGGGTGGCAGTTGCCAAGGCTCCAGCAGCCCAGCCTGGGCTCTGCTCTCATTCCCTTCCTTGCACGTCAGCAAGTGTCAGTGCTGAGGAGGCAAAGGGAGCTGGTGGTGTCCCCTCCTTGCCTGCCATCCCCAGCAGCTCCTGGGAGGGGGAGGAGGGAAGAGGCACCCAAAAGACAAATGAACTGCTTTGGGTGGTTTATTTTTTCCCCCCTCCCCAGTCAGAAACGGTAATTGCCTTGGCCTCAGCTCAGCTGAGGGAGGAGGAAGAAGAGGAGGATGAGTCCTCAGCTCTGCTGCTGCTGGGGTTATCTGAGGCTCTGCAGGGAGGCAGTTGGGATGCAGGAGGAGAGGGAAAAGCCTGGACTCTGGAGGCAGGAGCAAAGCTGTGCTGCTCTGGGGCTGAGTGCCTGGGGCCAGCCCTGTGCCTGCAGCAGCTCAGGGGCTCCTGCCAGGAGCTGGCAGATCAGTACAGGCCTGGGAGGGCACAGCCAGGGCTGCTGCTTCATGCTCCTGAGCCTCTTGCCTTGCCAGAAGCACTGGAGGTGCTGCCAGGCTCTGCTGAGCCCTGCCAGCAGCTGCAGGCCTGGACACCCCCGGGGAGTCTCCCAGATGCCTCTTCCCCCCTGGAGGCCATGCCCAGGGGGTAAAGGGATGGGGATGGAGCCCCCAGTGACACCAGGGAGGCTGAGGCAAGGCAGAGGAGAGAGCAGAGCTCTGAGGTGAGCCTTGCTGTCCTCCTGCAGAGCTGCAGTGGCTCTGCCAGTATCCCCTCCCCTCCTGCCCGGGCTGGGAGCTGGGGATGAGAGAGAGAGAGGAGTCAGCATCCTTTCAGGAGGATGGATAATGGTCCCAGAGCCTTGCCTGCCACTCAGGCTGTGAGTCAGAAGGGAAGAGCTCTGGAGCATGACGTTCCTGCTGCTAGGAACCTGCCTGGGGCCTGAGGAATGCTCTCCTCAGCCTGCCTCTGGCCAAGGGCTCTGGGAGGTCCTTTGTCAGCCCCAGGGGGGGGCTGGAGGTGACCTGGGCAGCCAGCAGATGCCTCTGGAAGTGGCTCTGCTCTGCTGAGTCACACGGAGCTGGCCTGGACAGGAGGGGATGGCTGAGAGCCCTTCTCCCAGCCAGGGCTCTGCTTTGGGGACACTGAGGTGCCTGAGCACCTTGGCCTTCCCAGTGCTGGGAGAGCAGACACATCCATCCCTGGGGACTGCCCAGCTCCAGGGATGCAGAGAAGGGAGGAGGAGGAGTGAATTCCTCCCCTGGGGCCTGGCCAGGAGCTGGGCTGCTGTCTGGGGGCTCTGGGGGACAGGGAGGAGGGAGCTGGCTCTGCCAGGGTCTGACCCAGGCATGCCTGGGGGTTCTGGGGGTACAGGGGTGCCCAGGGAGGAGGGAGCTGGCTCTGCCAGGGTCTGACCCAGGCACGTTCATGGTTCCTCCTCAGCATCTTGAGCTGTGTTTTCTCTGCTGAGCTGGGGCCCAGCAGCTGCTGTGTGCTGCTTGGCTGGGAGCAGGCAGGGAGCTGCAGAGCCAGGCCCCTGCCTCCCCCCGCCCGGGGCTGTGGTGCTGAGAGGCAGAGCAGGGCAGGGGGGAGGTGCTCTCTTGCTCACCATCTCCTTCCCTTGCAGGACAGGTGCCTGAGGAGGAGGAGGAGAAGGGCCCGAGCCGTGGCCAGGGGCTGCTGCCTAAGGCTGTGTGCATGAACGGCACGGAGGCAGCACAGCTGGGCAGGGGCAGGGAGCAGCGCAGAGCCAGCTCCTCCAGGCCCTGCCCCGGCAAGGGCCGCAGGCTTGCCTCCTGCAAGCAGCAGTGAGCCTCAGCCAGCCACAGGTAGGGCACCAGGGCATGGGGAGAGGGGCTGAGCCTGCCCAGGGCATGGGGAGAGGGGCTGAGCCTGCCCAGGGCAGGGGGAGCAGGGAGGGAGTTGCTTATCCTGGAGAGGAGAAGGCTCCAAGGAGGCCTTGCTGTGGCCTTAGAGTGCTTAAGGAATTTGGGGAGAGAGTTTGCAGCAGGGCCCTGTGCACACAGGCCAAGGGCTGATGGCTTTCAGGTGAAGGAGGGAGGTTCAGGCCAGACAGAAGTTCTGACATCCCTGATGCTGAGAGCAGTCAGAGCCTGGCCCAGGCTGCCCAGAGAGCTGGGACATGTCCCATTCATCCCTGTGCCCATCCCAGGTCAGGCTGGCTGGGGCTGGGAGCATCCTGCTCTAGCTGCACATGTCCCTTCCACCCAGAGCAGTCCCACAGTGGGAGAGGGAAGAGATCTGGGTCCTGAGCATCCCTCTGCACGTGGCCCTGGCAGCCAGAGCCTGGATCCTGGGTGCTGCTGGGGATGTGCAGGGCTTGCTGGGAACCTCCCTGTGCTCCCTGCTCTGCTCCACCTGCTGCTGCCACAGCAGACAGGAGCTGCACTTGGGATCCTTCCCCCTGCTCCAGGAGGTGGCTGTGTCCCCTGTGGCCAAGCCAGTGCCATCCCCAAGCCCTTTCCTCTCCAGAGGAGGAAGCTGAGGGCCCTCCCTGCTTCCTCCTCCTCCTTCCGGCTCTCCCCTCTGCCTCATTCATGAGTGCAGGCAGCAGTGACTCATGCTCAGCTCTCACCACCCCCAGCCTCCCTCCCCACGTCACCGCTGAGCCTCTGCTGCCTGCCTGGAGCACGACCAGGCCTGGTGTGAAAGGAGCCAGAAATAACAGCCCAGCCCTCCCCCTGCAGCTGTCAGACCCTGCTCAGCCCGGGGGCAGCCTGCAGCTTCAGGCCTGCCACTGAGTCACCTGCACGGGCAGCTGCTGGGGATGCAGCCAGGGGATGCAGCCTGCTGCGGGTGCTGCTGCTGCGGGTGCTGCTGCTGCGGGTGCTGCTCTAGGCTCTACCAAGGAGCAGGTCCATGCAGGCAGAGGCTGTGTCTCTGCCTCCACACTCATCCCACATGGATCACTGGGATGGCTGGGTTGGAAATCACCAGCTCTCGTCCTGCTTCCCCACAGACAGCACCTTAAAGCCTTTGGAACCAGGGAAGCTCTTCCCTCTCCTTGCCATGAGGAACATTTGCCCTTGGCTGTTTCCCTGCTGGCTCCAGGGGCAGGCCTGGGCTGACCTGGCTGAGAGGCTGGAGCAGGGAGCCCTGCACCCCTCGCTGCCACCCACCCAGCCTGGAGCAGGATGCAAGCCTCCCCTGGGGGCCAGGAGCAGAGCTGGGGCTTGCACCCCACTTTGGCAGCAGCTAACCCTCTCTCTTCTCCCCAGCAGCATCCCAGGCCAGCCTGTGTCTCTGTGCCCCTCTCCTGGGACAAGCCTGTGCTCAGCAGCCGACAGGAGCCCGAGGAGCTGCTCCCTCCCTGCCCGAGGCCAGAGGAGCTGGCTGTGCCTGGGAAGCTGCTGCCCTCCCCTCCCCCTGTGCCCATCCGGAGCTGCTCCTGGGGGAGGGCAGAGGCAGCCAGGTGCCTGCCCTGGCTCTCCAGCAGTGTGCAAAGCCATTGCCGTGCACTTTATGGTTTAGACTACTGTTCTAGATTATATATTTTCCTCTTTGGGGTTGTTTTTTTTGTTTCTCTCTGCGGTGTCTCTAGAGATTCCTGCACATTGTGACGTGGTTCAAATAAAAGCAGGTGAGGAAAAACAGCAACCAAAGCCCCAAGCCCACAGCTCCCCAGACCAAGCCAAGCTCTGTGAGCCCTGCATGCTGTCCAAGGGCTTGCAAAAGGGAAGGGAGTGCGGGGAGGCCTGGGCCTGGGTCTGGGTCTGGGCCTGGGTCTGTGCTGGCCTGGGCTTGGGGTTTCCCCCCCCCTTTTATTTNTGATGCCAGGCTGGACTAGGACCCTGATTCCCCCCAGGATCCCACTCTGGAGTGATGCCAGGCTGGAATAGAACCCTGATTCCCCCCAGGATCCCACTCTGGAGTGATGCCAGGCTGGACTAGGACCCTGATTCCCCCCAGGATCCCACTCTGGACCAGGACTCTAAGCCCTCCCCTCCCAGCAGCACCCAGTCAGGACAGGACAGGATGCATCCCCTTCCCTCCCCAGGGTGGCAGGAGGTGAGACACAAGCACAGAGAAGGCAGAGAGGTTTGCTTTGGGTTGGTTTTTGTTCTTTTCTCCACTTGGTTGCTAGGTTTAAAAAGGCTGAGTTAGGTAGTGCTTTGGAGACTCTGCAGAGGGAAGGAGCGACCAGGCCTCTACTCGCATGCAATTGGGGAGCCCGGGGGGGTCCTGGCTGAGCCCTGTGCCCCCTCCCCACTTCCAAGGCTCCAGGTTACAAACCTCACGTGGGAGCTTGGGTTTTTGGCTTTTCTTTTTCTTCTTTGTTTTTAGCCTTTTTGCCCACCCATCCTTGGAAACAAACGGAACCCCAGCAGAGAGCCAGCCCCTCCCTGGCCCAGCAGCAGCCACCTCAGAGCTATCCCCACCTCCCCTCCAGCCACCTCGAGCCCCACGGGGAGGGAGTGGAGCCCTCGGGGCTCACATGCTGACCCCCACACTCTGCCCTGTCCTACAGAGGGGTCCAGGGCTGGTCCTGCCTCCCTGACCCCTGGGATGCTGCTGCAGGCTCCCCAGCTCACCTCTGCTCCCTCGGGGGGGTGCACGAGCCCCTGGAGCATCTTCCTGCCCCAGGCCCTCACCTCCAGTTTGGATCCCAGGCTCCCTGCAGAACTGGGGGGGTCATGGGCTCGAGGAGGTGACTTCCCCCTCATCCCCCCCCTGCCAGGGCAGCAGCTGGCCAGCCCCAGCCCCTTCCTCCCGAGGCCATTCCCTATTATTGCTTATAAGATCCGGATGGACAGGAGGGAGCAGATCTGCTACAGCTCTGCAGGAGCTCAGGGTCAGGCCTCAGCTGGCTTTGGGGGTTGGTTTTAGCAAAGTCCTTTGTCACTGAGGTCACTCTGCACCCCAAACCCTCCCCGGGCACCCCCAGCCTGGACCTTACAGCTGCCACCGTGCTCCCAGGAGCTTGGCTTTGGCCACTGCACGCCAGCAGACCCCCACGCTGGGGGTGGGGGTACAGCCAGGGGACCCCACACGTCCTCCTGGCCCTCCCGGGCCGGGGCCACGCTTCCCACGGCAGCCCGGGCCCCAGGGCCGGCAGCAGGGCTGGGGGATGGAGCCCCGAGCCCCCGTGCCAGGGTCTGTGCCCCTCGGGCCGGGCCTAGACGGGGCTGTGGTCAGGGGGAGCCTCGCTGGTGGCCACGGCCACGGGGCGCTCGGGGCTCGGCGCTGCCTTCCTCAGGTGCCCGTAGAGCCTCTCCTCGATGCTGCCCGCGATCTTGTCCATCAGCTCCGAGCCGGAGCTCAGGCCCAGGCACCTCCCCGAACCGGGGCAGTCCTCATCTCCGGGAGGCTCGGAGGCAGCCTTGGGCTCGGGGGCCGCTTCTCCGGGCTCCTCCACGATCACCTGGATCTCGGGGTCGGGCAGGGGCGGAGCGGCGGGGATGCCTTCTGCCGCCTCGGCCGCCTCCTCGTCGCCGGCGCTGACGATGCGGGGCAGAGGGCTGTGGAAGCGCGCGTCCAGGGGATAGTTGGCGCTGTCGCCGCGGCGCAGGGGCGTGCGGTGCCGCTCGAGCGCGGGGTAACGCACGCCAGGGTCGCTGTACTGCTTGGCGTGCTGCCACTGCTTGCGCAGGTGCGTGCGGGAGCGGTGCTTGCCCCGCAGCGGCGACTCGTCGAACTGGGGGTCGTGGCGCACGAAGGCGTTGAAGAGCGCGTCCGTCTTCTCGTCGATGCTGTAATCCCGGCGGGGCAGCCCCTCCCGGCCCGGGAACATCTGACCGTACGGGGACCAGGCCAGGGGGCTGTGGGGACGGGGAGGACCCCCGCCCGCCGCTCCCCAGGCCACGCTCCCCTCCTCCTCCTCTTCCTCTTCTTCCTCCTCGTCCTCCTCCTCCTCGTCCGGCTCCCTGCCCTCGAAGCTCTCGAAGATGGTTCCTTTCCGCCCCGCGCTCGTGAAGCAGATGCGCTTCTCGGAGGCTGTCTGGTCCTTGGGGGGCCCCTCCTCGCCCCCCCGGCTGGGTGCCTCGATGGAGGCATAGCCACTGTCCATCTGCAGCAGCTTGCGGGTGCCTGGCTCCGACTCCTCCGAGGCCTTGGGCCGGCCCCAGAGCTTCTCCTCCGGGCCTTCGGCCTCGTCCAGGGAGGAGGAGGGGCAGGGCCCCGCGGAGGAGACGCTGTCCCCGCCGTCGCTGCGCACCGAGTCCTGGTCGTTGCTGCGCTCGGAGGAGGCATAGAGCTCCAGCGAGGCTCGCAGGCTCCAGATGTCGTGGTAGGCGCTGCTGGGCTGCTCCGGGCCTCCAGCCTCCCCGGGGCTGCCCGGGCCCCCCTCGCCTGGCTCTAGCCTGTGGGGGCACCACCCCAGGGTCACGGGAGGGACCTGGCCAGCAGTAGGCAGGGGAGGTGCCAGCCTGGCCCCCCACGAGCTTCACAGGTGCCACACCGTCCCCATGCTGTCCCCCTCCCCATCACAGCTCCAACCCTGCCACCGTGCCAAAGCCCCACGAAGGTGGGAGCCCCCCGTGCATGGGGCAGCACCAGGCTCCCCCCACCCTGTCCCCTCTTATCTACTGAAAAATACCTGCCGAGAGAGGGTGGGGGGCTGGCGGGGGCGGGCAGGAAGGGGCTGCTGCTGGCAGGGTGGAAGGCCACGTCGTCGGTGCGGGCGATGTACTGGATGATGTCTGTCTGGTGGGGGTCCCTGTCCTCCTGGTCCATGCTCTCGCTGGCTGCTCGCTGCCGCTGGAACTGGCGTCGCTTGGGAGAGCCTGGGGAGGGCACAGGGCAGGGCTTGGGGCACGAGTGGGCACAGTCCCACCCTGGCAGGACAGGCCCTGCCCATGAGTGTGTGTGTGTGTGTGTGTGTGTGTGTCCCAGCTCCCACCTCTGGTGTCCAGGCTGGATGCTCGCTGGGTGCTCTCCAGCTTCCACTTCTTGATCTTGAAGTAGGGGCTGGCCCCATCCAGGCTGGCATGGCGACGCAGGCGGGTGAAGAACTGCAGGACAGTGCCCTGGGGAGGGGCCGGGGGGGGCTCCCCGGGGCTGGCACTACCCACCCCAGCCACCTTCCCACTCCTGGGCACTGCTGCTGCGAACTAGAGGGATGAGGAGGGGGCTGTGAGTGCCTGCTCGGCTCCAAGCCCAGCCTCCCCTCACCAGCCTGGCTCCTTTGTCCCTCTCCTGCCAAGCAGTTGATGCACTAATGTCCCCTAGGGCAGGGGACAGGGTGGCAGGGGAGGCAGAGCCTGTTTCTAGCTGCCCACATCTCTCCCCAGAGCCCTGGCACAGAGCTGGGGGATGGGGACAGCAGAGCAGGAGCTGCACAGGCTGCCAAGGCTGGAGAGCCCCTGCCCAGCCCTGGACCCCCCCCACCCCAGCACTCACCGAGGGGCCCTCCCCAGAGTCGGAGGAGGCAGAGGGGCTGGCCTCGGTGAAGCTGGTGTCCACGGTGGAGTTGTAGGTGTCCCCAGGCAGGGCAGAGCTGGGGCACACGGCATGGCTGGGGAGTGCTGGCTGGGGCAGGGACCCCCCCGGGGGCTGCAAGGCAGAGCACACTCAGGGAGCTCTGAAGGAGGACAGGACCCCCATGCCCCGGGACCCCCTGTCTGCATCAAGCAATGCCCCAAGACTCCCACCCCAGGTCCAGCAGTGCCTCTCTGGGGTGCTACAGCACGCCTGGACCCCTGTGTCCCCCCCACACCCCCCTGGGGTTCCCCAGGAGCTCACAGGGTGCTGGGGGCTCACCTGGAAGATGGCAAGGCCAGGCTTGGGCGGGGGCAGGCGGGGGGTCATGGCCAGGCTGTTCTCACTGGACTCACACTCGTGGATGGTGACAATCTTGAGGGCAGGGGGGGGCAGGTGGAGGTGAGTCAGGCGAGCGTTCTTCAGGTGGTGGAAGTCTCCTTCTGTCAGCGTGTACCTGAGGGACAGGTCAGGTTAGGAGGGGCAGCCCCAGACGCCCCCCCCCAGCCCTGGGCCACCCTCCCAGGCAAGAGCTTCACCTCCTCCCCTTCTCCTGGGTCTTCTTGCCCTGGTCGAAGAGTGCAGCCTCGTTGAAGGAGACGCGGCGGGCGCTGGAGGAGCTGGAGGACAGGAAGCGCTCGCTCTCGGCATCGCGGTAGCTGGAGGAGGAGAGGCAGTCAGGGTCCTCCACTTTGATGGTGATATCTGGGGAGAGGTTGAGGGTGGGAGGTCAGCAAGCAGTGTCCCCCCTGCCGTGCTGTGTGCTGCTCTCCCCAGCAGAGGCCTGGCACGCTTGCTGTGCTGGAGGCCTCTATGCAGCCCAGGGTCCCTGCTCCACAGCCAGGGCACTGCTGGGCTGGGTGATGTGTGGCCATCCCTGCCCCTGCGAGAAGGGAAGGTGCAGGAGGTGCTTCACCCCCTGCCCAGGGCGCTGGAGGTGCTGCTGGGGTGAGCCCAGGAAGGTGGTGCCCCTCACCCTGGGCTGGCTGCGAGTCCTCCAGGTACGTGGTGTTGGTTTTCTCGGGGTCATCGCTGGCTCTGTGGGGAGGAGGAGGAGCAGTGATGGCACTCAGGTGAAGTCTCAGCCCTTTCACAGTGCCACACAGCCTGGGGACAGCAGCATCCCCTGCCCCCGTGGCCCCTCCCCACCTGGAGTGCCTGCGCTCGGCCTCGCAGCAGCGGCGGCAGATGATCAGGATCCCCGAGAGCAGCACCAGGGTTCCCCCGATGAAGATGGAGAGCAGGGCCAGGAGCAGCACGTAGCCATCCTGGGGGGACACCTCCCCAGGCACTGCCTGTGTGGGGCAGCAGGGGCTCAGCCAGAGAGGGGGCACATGGCCCAAACACAGCCCCAGCCCCTCCTCACTCTGGGGGGGACACAGCCCAAACCCAGCCTCTGCCTCTCTTCAGGGGGACAGGGCCCAACCCTTCCTCTCTTTGGGGAGACACAGCCCAACCCTTCCTCTCTTTGGGGGGACACAGCCCATCCCCAAACCCTCCCCTCCTTGCTGGGGCACGGGGCTGATGCTGAGCTGCTCCCCCACCACCCCCGGGCCTGCTGCCGGCGGCAGGGCTCTGCCTTCACCAAGGCAACGGCAGCAGCCCCCGCAGGCAGCAGGGATGGGGACAGGGAGGAGACCCCAGCCCTGGCCCGGTGTGGGGAGGGGTCTGTGCTCACAGCCCTCGGCCAGCAGCAGCCCCCCGGAGCACTCAGCCCCCCCAGCACCCAGAGCATCTTGGGGAGCTGCAAGAGCATCTCAGGATACTGCTCAGGGGACAAGGGAGGTGTCACCCACCCCCAGGAATGGCAGAGCAGGGCTGAGGGGGCTGCTGCTGTCCCCATCCTGGCACACACCCCAGCCCCACAGCACCCACTCCCACCCCACGCGGGGACACGCATCCCCCCCCCCTCTGCCGGGAGCCGGGGGGGCAGGGACGGGCAGGGTGGCCCCGCTCACCGTGACGCTCTCCGTCGCGTTGTCCCAGGGTGTTGGGTCATCGCTCATGGTCCGTCCCGGCCCGAGAGTGTCCTGGGGCGGAGGGAGGCAGAAGGGAGGCACCGGGGCCGGGCCGGGGGCGGCGGGGGCGAATTCTGCCCCGGCCCCGGGCCCTACCCGGCACCGCGGTGCGGAGCTGCCGGGAGGGACCGGGAGGGAGGGACCGGGATGGAGAGATGGAGGGAGGGAGGGAGGGACTGGGATGAAGGGATGGAGAGAGGGTGTGGTCAGGAGAGAGGATGGAGGATGGAGGATGGAGGGAGGGGCGGAGGGTGTGCTCAGGAGGGATGGAGGGAAGCAGGGATGGAGGCAGGATCGCTGCCCCTCCTTGGGCACCCCCTCGCCCGCAGTCTCTGGGGTGGGATGGGCACTGCCATCGCCCTGTGCCCAGCCCCAGGGCTCGGTGGGGCACAGAATCCATCCCTGCACCTCCCGAGCCCCACAGCAGCAACCCCACAACTCCCCACGCCAGCCTGGGAGCCAGAGCTCCCGAGCAGGGGCCAGAGCTGGCCCTGGGGGTCCTGCCCCAGGGAAGGAGGTGACATGGCACTGCCATCCCCAGGGAGCCACGGGGCCAAAACACAACCCCTAGCACCCTGGCACCGCTGCCAGGGGTCCAGGCTGCCCTCGGGAGCTTCGGGGGGGACACTCCGGCAGGGAAAGGTGACAGATGGGCCCCCCCTGCCTCGTGTGAGCAGAGCAGAGCAAAGCAGAGCAGAGCAGAGCTGGCGTGGGTGTTGCTGGAGCGCGCTGGGTGATGCTTCTGAGTCAGCCCAAGAGCAGCTCCGTCACCGGGCTGTCCCCACACGGGAGGGGACACAGCCACCCAGGGGCTCAGGGATGATGAAGGAGCAAGCTCCAGAGGAGTGAGAGCCACTGGAGCCAGGGGACAGACACCTCAACACCTCCAGTTATGGCTTCAACCTAGCCAAGACCCCCTCGCCCTCCTATGCCTGCCCCCAGAGAGCTCTTCCTGGGGGCTGCGGAGCTCCAGCTCCAGCCATGGGTCCCTGTGTCCCCATCCGTGTGTGTCCCAGGTTGGGGCTGAGCTGGGGTGGGAGATGCTGGAGTCAGGGGGTGGGAGATGCTGGAGTCAGGGGGTGGTTGGAAAGCACTGGAAATCAGGTCAGGGAAGCTGTCAGCGGAGCTGGGTGCCGGGGAGGGGGATGCCGCTGGCAGGGACAGCGCAGGGGTGGCTGTGTCACCGGTGACGTCTGCGCTGCGTGGGGCTGGGGGCAGCCCTGCCATGCTTTGGGGAACACACCCCTCCGGGGGCTATGGGGGTGCTGGGCACCAGCCGGGGCAGAGACCTCTCCTCTCCTTTCCTCTCCTCTCCACCTGCTCCTGCCCTCGGGCATCTCCGAGCCGCCGAGGCGAGAGGAACAGCCTGGGGTGGTGATGTCAACCCCGGGACAGGAGNGAGAGGGACCCCAGAGCGGGGAGGGAGAATGCAGGCAGGGATGCGGGCATGGAGATAGGGATGTGGGGCAGGGGTGCAGGGATAGAGACAGGGATGTGGGGCAGGGATGGAGGTCAGGGATGCGCGATGAGGACGAAGGCAGGGATGGAGGCTGTAGGACAGCGATCTAGGAGAGGGCTGCAGGCAGGGTGCGGGAGGAGGATGGAGGCTGTGGGGCAGGGCTGAGGGAGGAGGATGCAGGCAGGGATGCAGGC
>VWZO01016116.1:96389-112157 GCA_013396975.1 Bucco capensis
GGACGGCAGGAGCCCGCTGGAGCTCCGCGCGCGGTGGGGCAGGCTCCGGCTGTGGCGCTAGCGGCAGGGCCAGACACTCACCTACAACCGGCACCGGGACTCCATCGCCGCCGCTGCGCTCGGTGCGGACCCGAGATTTATGAATGAACCGGAGCCGCCCCCGCGCGGCTCAGCGTCACGTGACAGGGACTGCCCGAACCCTGCCTGCACCTAGCCCTGCCTGCACATAACCTTGCCTGTACCCAGTCCTGCCCGCACCCGACTCGGATTGTACCTAACCCTGCCTACATTAACCTTGCCGGCACCTAGCCCTGCCTGTACCCAACCTTCCCTGCACTTACCCTTGCCTGCATCTAGCCCTGCCTGCCCCCAGCCCTGTCTGTACATAGCTTTGCCTATACCTAACGCTGCCTGCATCTAGCTCTGCCTGTGCCTAAGTCTGCCTGCACCCAGCCCTGATTGTACCTAACCCTGCCTGCACCTACCTTTGCCTGCACTTAACCCTTGCCTGCACCTAACCCTTGCCTGCACCTAACTTTGCCTGCACCAGCTCTGCCAGAAGAGAGCCCTGCCTGCCCCACAGCCCTGCCTGCCCCATGCTAGCGCCGCCCGAGCCCCCTCTGCCCGCGGCGCTGCCCTCCCGGCAGCCTCAGGCCCGGGGCAGCTCGAGTCCCGCTCCCGCCCCCGCCGCGTGCCCGCGCACGAACTCCAACTCCCGTCACCGCCCTCGGGGGCGCGCTGAGGGCGTCACTTCCAGCACGCGCACTAGGGGCGGGGTTAGCCCCGCGCCGGCGCAGGACACGCCGGGAGCTGTAGTCCCACCCTGTCCTGCCAAACCCCGCCCCTTAAGCCCGGCTCCTCACCTCCCATTCGTCCTCTCAGTCATCAGTCCCCGCCCCTTGCCACCCATTCGCCCTTGCCCTCTCCAGGCCCCGCCCCCTCTGTCCCGCCCCTCGCCGCCCGCTCGCCCTTGCCGCCGCCGCTGCCGCCGCCATGTTCCGCGCCCGTCACCTCCTCCTCCGCCTCGCCTCCCGCCCGCTGCCGCCGCCCCGTGCCCGCGGCTATGCCGAGCCCGCCGCCGGGCCAACCCCCATGGCCTTCACCTTCGCCTCGCCCACGCAGGTTAGCCCGCGGGCTCGGCACCGGCAGGCCAACCGGTATCCCCTGCGTGCCCGGCGGCGGGGCCTGTGCTGCATCTCCCGGGGCTGGGGCGGGAGCGAGCACCGCGGGGACGGTGCCGGGAGCGGGGCGCTGGGCGGACGGGCTCGGTCAGGAGCAGGGCTGGGGGTGGCAGGAGGCTGCCCCGGGGTGCCTGCAGCCGCTGTGCTGTCCCCGACCTTGCCTTTGCCCTCGGCACCTTGCCCCCGCCGCGGCCCCGTTTCGCCTGCCGGCCCCGCTGCAGCTCTGCCGGGGCCCACGGGGTGACGTTCTTGCTCTTCCAGCCGCAGCCCTGCTGCTCCTGGAGCTGCTCTTGGGGCTCCGCCAGCCCGCGGCAGCTTCTTGGCGCTGCTGCCGGGGGCAGGGCGCTCGGGCCAGGCCGGTGTGTGCCGGGGCAGCCGGAGCGGTGAGGGCTGCTGTCGAGGGCTCTTCCCTGCTGCACCCTTGCCTCTCGCCCACTCCCTGGCTCCGTGTGCCGCCTCCCTGCCGCCACCACCACACCTCTCGGGAGGCTCCCAGCACTTTCCCACTCCCTGTGCCAGGACCCTTCCTCCAGAGCCTGGCCCAGCTCCCACCCCGTGGCAGTTCAGGCTGTCCTGGGAGCAGGGCTGGGCTCTCAGGCTTGTCCCATTGCATCCCTCCACCTCTCTGCTTTCCCCATCTGCTCCTGGGAACCGTTCCCATCCCCTCTGCCCTCCTCCTCCAGGTGTTTTACAACGGTGCCAACGTGAAGCAGGTGGATGTGCCCACGTTGACAGGCTCCTTTGGGATCCTGGCCTCTCACGTCCCCACCCTGCAGGTCCTCAAACCAGGAGTTGTGACAGTGTACGCTGAGGATGGCACAGCCACCAAGTACTTTGGTGAGTCAAGAGCTGGGAAGGAAGGAAAGCTCCTGTGGAATGGTCTCCCAGTGTGCCCATCAGTGTGTGCCCTGCTGCACTGCCAGCCACTTCTGCTTTCCCAGGAGCTGCCCTGCAGGCCCAGGGATCTGTCCTGGAGGAGGGGTTGGGGGTCCAGAGGATACTTCCAACCTTTACCATGCTGTGGCTGTGTGATGCTGTGAGGCCAGGCTCTGGGCTCAGCTTCCCTGGGTTCTGCTCAGCATCTCCTGCTGTAGCTACCCTTGGGATAGCAACCAAGCCTTGGGAAACGAGTCTTGGAAGACTTAGGGAAGCTTGTGGGAGGGTGTGGAGGTTTTGGTTTGGCTCAGGGCTGGTGGAGGCTGCTCTGGCAGCCCTGACCCTGCCCTGCTCTCCTGCCCCCAGTCAGCAGTGGCTCTGTCACGGTGCACGCAGACTCCACAGTGCAGGTGCTGGCAGAGGAGGCAGTGACCATGGACATGCTGGACCTGGCTGTGAGTATCCTGCCTCCCTCAGCAGCCCTGGCAGCCAGGCTCCCTCTGCCATGGGGAATCTGCTCCCTCATCTCCAGAGCTTCCTGTGGCATTCCCAGAGCCTGGCTCTGCTTCACACTCATCTTCCCCAGCACCCACTGGTTGAGATCAAAGTCCCCAAGCTCCTCCTCAGGGAACTCTGTGGGCTGTGCACTCATTAACCCTTCTCCAGGCCACTTCCCTCCCCTTGGACAGATGCTGATCTTGTCCCTCTCCACCCCTCTCAGTCTCAAGAAGAGCTCTTTTCCTGCAGGGCCTGTTGATAAGGGCTCAGGGGGTCTGTGGGGCTCTCTGTGTGCGTTAGCAACTGGAGGGAGGGAGAAGGAGAAGGAGAGATGAGTCCCAGGCTGCAGGACAAGTCACCTGTCCTGTGGTGCTCTCAGTGACACATTCCTTGTGCTCTCCTGCTCAGACTGCAAAATCAAACCTGGAGAAGGCTATCTCAGAGGTGGCTGCAGCATCTGATGAAGCAGCTAAAGCAGAAGCTCAGATTAAAGTAGAAGCTAATGAAGCCCTTGTGAAAGCCCTGGAGTAATGGAGGTGAGTGTCACCTCTATCCCAGCTGAGGTTTCCAAGCCCTGCTCTGGAAAGAGCTTCCCCAGGCAGCAGCCAGGGCTGGGCAAGGGTTTGTGCTGGGGCTCAGGAAGCTGTGACACAGCAGCTGCCCCTCTCTGAGGGGTGCCCCCTCTCTGAGGGGCTCGTGGGGGGGCTCTGGGAGCCTGCTGCCACTGCCTCCAGGTGCCCACAGGGAGAGCAGTGCCTGGCCTCTGCCCTGCGTGCACTCAGAAAGCAAACAGCTCGTGTCTCAGGGGGAGGCAGGGCTGGGCTGCTGGGGCCTCTTCTGCCTCTCCTCTGCTAAGCCTGTGCCTCATCCCTGCTCCTGCCACGAGTGTGTGTGCTGTGCCTGGCAGGTGAGTCAGCAGAGCTGCTCCTGGAGCAGGCACAGCAGCAGCAGGGCAGGGGCTCCCCCCCTGAGTCACATCCCAGAGAGCTCCTGCCTCTTGATTCCTCCCAGCTGAGTCCAGCTCTGTGCTGAGCCCACCCCAACCCACTCCCCTTCTGTGTCTTGCAGGAACCCCACAGTTGGTGCAGAAGAACCCCAGGCTTGTGCTGGCTTCCCCCCTGGGACAGCTGGGACAGGGCAAGTGGAGGTGGAGAAACCACTCTGATCAATTAAAAGGAGATGGAATCCCAGCTTGTGGCTCATCCTCTTCCTCTGAGGCAGCACTGCAGCTCAGGCTCTGCTGGGGTGCAGTGGCTCAGGGGAGGGCACCCCCAGCCCTGCCCTGGGGTTCAGCTGGGGAGATTGCCCTGTGGGGAGGCTTAGCAGGCAGAGTTTAACCCCTGCCTGTGCTGCCAGCCACCTCCACCTCCAGTAATGCACTGGGGCAGCAGGATTCCAGCAGCACAGGAGGAGGCATCCCTGCAGCTCTGTGCCTTCTGCCCCAGCTCCCTTGCCCCATCCCCTGCCTCCAGTGCAGCAGCAGGTCAGGCTGCCCGGGCTCTTTGTCCCCAGCACTGCCTGCCCTTTGCCCCATTCCCTGTGTGTGTGGCACACAGAGCCAGGGCAATCCTCCTCCTGCCCCTTGGAGCCAGGCTGGCTGGCAGAAGGGAGCAGTCTCTGGGGTGGCTGCTTGCCTGGGGGGGTCTGAGGAGGCTGCCCCAGCGCTGCTGGCAGGGCCTGGCTCTGCCTGTGCAGCACCATCTGCTGCCAGCTCCTCGTGACCAGGGCACCACTGCCCCAGCACGCGTGGGGCAGCAGTGCCTCCGGTGCCTTCTCGCTGTGCTCTCCCAGCCTGGAGCAGCCTTGGCTCACCTCGCTGGGCAGCAGCTCCAGCCTCCCCTGCCTCTCTCCCCCGGGGCAGCCCGAGCAGGGCAAGGCTATTTTCAGAGCTGCCAGCAGGATGTAATCTTGGCTGCCTCCTCCTTCTCAGCATCACCACCTCCTCCTCCTCCCCCTCCTCTCCTCGCTCTGTCTTTCTCTCTCCCCCTCCCTTCCCCGGCGATCCAAAATAGTGCCTGCGCTGTGACATTTCTCACTCGGAGCTTATTCCGAGCCTGGCAGTGCCTGACGCGGAGCCTATTTGCAGCTCAGCCGACTTCCCAGTTCCCGAGGAGCTGCTCCAGTGCCTCCTGCTCCCCTCTCTTCCCTTCCATCCCTCGAAAGGTGCCAGGGGTGCCGGGCAGAGGCAGCGCTGGGGAACGCGGCTGGCCAGGAGCTGGGGGGGGCCGAGCGCTGCCTGCTCTCCTCTGCCCCCAGCTCCTGGCCGAGCCTCTCCCCGAACCCCCCCGGGGAAGGAGCCTGCTCTGGGGCTGCTGGCAGCGCGTTGGCGAGCTCTGCAAGCTGGGGAGCAGCCAGCTGCTATTTTTAGGATGGGAAAAGCAGTGTCTCCGTCAGCCTCCTCTTCCCACTGCCTCCTGCCAGCCCGGGGGAGCCGGGAGGGGGGTAGGGAGCAGGCTGTGGCCCCACGCAGGATGCCCTGGGCTGGGATGCCTGCTGGGACTTGTAGGCTGGGCTTGGGGACACCTCGGTGGCTGAGGGACCGCGGGGGTGGCTGTGCCCCTGTTGTGCTGCCGTGGCTGCTCTCCTCCTGGGCAGAGTCGGGGGGAAAGGGCTTTTTGTTCCTCATCTCCCCCCTGGCAGTGCCAGGCAGAGCTGGGGCAGTATATAGGGTGATGGGGAGGGGTATCTCTGGGCTCTCCCTGCAGCCCTGCCTGCTCCCCTGCCGTGGCCTCAGCTCTGAGCCCCTTGCCTGCCCCTGGCCCATCACCATTCCTTATCTGGAAGCATTCTCCTCCTCCCCCAGCTCGCTGTGCTCAGCTCAGCTCAGCTCCTTCTCCCACGCTGGAGCTGCCATCACTCATGTCCTGCTGGGTGCCACCAAAGCAAGCTCTGACCTGTGCCTGGGGCTGAACCAGGGGCAAACCCCTTCCCTGCTGCAGCCACAGAGCCAGCTGGGGCAGGGGAGCAGGGAGGGGGCAAGCCCCAGCGTGGGGAAGTCTCCCTCCTGTCCTCCCCAGTCCAGCCTGGCTCTGGGAGGCCACAAGCCATGCTGTCCCTGGAGCACTGGCATGTGCCCTGGGGACACACGAGTGGGGCAAGAGGCCTTCCCTCACCACGTTTTTGGAGCAGTGGGTGCTGGGGCAGTGCCTGGGTCCCCTCTGTAGACAGGGGTGCCCAGGGCTGGCAGCAGGGGTGCAGTGTGGCTGAGGTGTTGCAGGGAGCTGGGATCTGTTTGTCCCTGGCTCTCAGGGTGGGGTGGGAGTGTGAGGGAAGTGCTAAGGGAAGGGCTGCTGGGAAACAGCCTGAGCAGGGCAGGGGGCCCCTGGCCCTCCCCCTCCCTTTCCAGCCAGGGCTTTCACCCATGACTTGCATCTTCTGCTGCCAGATGGAGGGTGGGGAGCTGAGCTCGGAAAGTGAAGCATCACTGTTTCTGCCAGCGTGGCTGACAGTGCCTCTTGTCCTGGGGGATGAGTTCTGAGAGGGGCCAGGCTCTGACAGTCCAGTGCTCCCAGTGCTCCCCCATTCCTTCCCAGTGCTCCCCCATCCCTTCCCAGTGCTCCCACCTCTTCCCGATGCTCCCATCCCCTCCTGCTGCTTGGCCACATGTCTCACCCAGATCCCAAGTGTAGGGAAAAGCTTCTAGCTCTCCTCCCTCTGCGGTAAAACCAAACCCCAGTGCAGCCCCAGGACTCCCCTGGTGGGACTGACTCTTGGGGCAGAGCTCCCTCCTCCCTTTCCCTGCCTGCTCCCATGTTGCTGGCTCGTGTTGGCCCTGCTGGCACCCTGTGTCCTCTGTGCCCACCCTGGGGCTGCTCCTCACCCCTGATCCCTGCCAGGGGCACCCTCCCCAGCCCCCATGGCCATGGATTGCTGCCTGTGGCTCCAGTCCCAGTGTGGGAAGGTCAGCAGAGGCTCCAGCAGCACGAGCCTGGCCGTGTCCTTGGGCCACGCTGCCCTTGGCTGGCTGCAAGGCTTCATCCTCTCCCCAGCACTTCCTTCTGCGGGGGGAGCCTGCCCCTAATGATTAACCCGAGCTGTGTGCAGCCTTCCGTCCTCCAACCTTTCTTCGTCTTGCTTTCCAGCCCTGGAAAAGGCTTCTCTTCCATCCACCTCCTACACACGTGCTGGGACCCTGGCAGAGCTCAGGGAAAATCCCCGTGGGCAGCAGCAGGGGAGCTGGGATGGGGCAGGGGAGCAGGGATTGGGCAGGACAGCAGGCAGGAGGTGGCCTGGGAGCCGTTTTGTGGGTCCTGGCCCATCGCCGAGGTGCTTAGCCGGCAGATGGCAGTGGAGCCGTGGGGAGCCAGCACCCCTGCAGCCTCCCCGGCGAGCGCTGCTGGGGAGGGCAGGGGCTGCAGCCAGCACGATGCTGCTTGTCGAGCCAGCAGCCCCGGAGCGCTGGGCTGGAGAGCGTGGCAAAGCCTTGGCCCGCGGCGTGTTCTCTCTTGGGGAAACTGAGGCACGGATAGGGAAAGCTGGTGGCAGGCTGGAGGGAAAGCGGGGATGGGGATAGAGGAAACTCAGCCCCTGCACTGCTTGGGGATGCCACCCCTGCAGATGTCCCCTCCGGGGGCTGCTGGGCTCGGATGAGGGGCGGGGGGTGGCACATTGCCCTGGGCTCCCAGGTGCCTTGGCAAGGGCTCGGTGGCCCTGGGGGCTGCGGGCACAGCCCTTCCTCTGGGCAAGCTTGGCTTGGCTGGAGCTGGCCCAAAGCCCCAGGGCACGCGGTGGGGACACTGAGCCCTGTGCTGGGGGTCCCAGCAATGTCCCCACTCCCCGGCTGGGGCCATGACCCGTGCGGGGCAGGGGGAGGCTGCGGAGGAAGTGGCTGCCAGCTGGGCTCGGTGCCTGCTACAAAAGCAGCCCAGAGAGCTGCAGAGCAGCGAGGTGGCAGGCAGCCAGGTTCCCACGGTGGCCCCGCAGCAGAGCATGCCCCCGGAGCTGCTGCTGGTTGCCCCAGCGATGGGCTGGGTGCCACCCCACGGGGGACAGGAGGGGACACAGCCCCGGAGCCAGGTGTGCCAGCACAAGACCCTGGCATGGGGCAAGCAGAGCTGGAGGGGACCAGAGGCTCCTGCCCCCCCTTCCCTCTGCCCCCGCCTGCCTTTGATGTGCTGGGACTTGGCTCTGGCTAAGGCTGGGAGGTTCCCAAAGGAGTTCCCAGCTGGAAAGCAGCACCCAGGTGCCCCTCTGGTTCCTGCTGGGGGTGGCCCCAACCTGGGGGTCTTCCTGGGGGGGCTGGGGGGGCCAGGACTGGCTGCCCCGCGATGCCCTGGTGCGTGGTGAGGAGGAAGAGATGGCAGCACCTTCCTCCTGCTGCCTGAAAGGTCTCCCCTGTGCCAAACAGGCCTAAAGAGCAGGGGCTGAGACCCTGCAGTCACTTCTGCCACTGCCACCTTGGGTGTCCCCACCCCCCCCAGCCCCGCGGGACCTCAATGGGGTCATTGTGTGCCTCAGCCCCGCGGGGCACGTCCCGAGCAGCTGCTGAGCCTGACCCCATCTGCTTCCCCTCCACGTGCTGGGGCCACCCTGGGGCTCTGGGTGCTGCGGAGGAGAGGCACGCAGGGGCAGCCGATGGCTTCTTGCCGTGCCCATCCCCACCTGGGCAGCCTGGCTCACTCTGCCCTGGCCCTGCCACCCCCTCCCTGCCCGGGCAGCGGCGGCAGCTGCTCTGGAGCCTAATGCTGGGCTGTGCCTCCTGCCCCGGGCTGAGAGCCGCACGGGAGGCTCCTGCCACCCAGCTAGACAAGGCCAGCCTGCTGCGGAGCTTCCCTGCCTGCAGCCGCTGTGGCCACACCTGTGTGGGCTGAGCAGACCCTGCTGCCTGCTCCCAGCTCCCAGCACGCTCAGCCCTATCCCATCCCAGCTGCCTGCTGACATGCTGCTGCAGGCAGGGTCCCCCCGGGCCAGGCAGGTGCAGGGTGTCAGGGTGCACCCCGAGTGTGGCGAGCTGCTTCCATGACCACTGAGCCCCCCCTGAGCTCCATGAGAGGGCTGGGGGCTGGAGGGGCTGGGACCCTGCTCTCTCCCAGCCCAGGGCTCTCCGGATGTGGGATGTCCCTGTCCCTGCTCACCCCTCATCGCTTCCCCACATTGTGTCCTCTGTCCTGCTGCACATCCTGCCCTGCCAGATGGGCTCTGACCCCGACCCCAGCCAGCTGCAGCCCCCACCCCTCGTGCCCCAGCACAGGGCACCCCCTGGGTGCAGGCTCCTGCCCACGGGAGCTGCAAAACAGCCCCAGCAGCTCCTGCAGCCTCCTGCTGCGGCATGGGAAAAGCCAGCGTGTCCCACAGCAGGTGGGGTGGGCAGGGGTCCCTCTGGCAGAGAAGGATGTGGACCTGTACCCCCCCCTTAGGGTGCACCCCACTCCCCCCATCTGCTCCAGCAGTCCCTGGGCTGCTCTGGCCACCTCCATCCCAGCCTGGGCAGCGAGGAGCAGCTGTGCTCCCAGCACATCGTGGGGTGCAGCCCAAGGGGGTCCAGAGGCTGTGGGGATCAGCTGTGTACAGCTGCAGGAGCAGCAGCATAAGGCCAAGCAGCTCCCAGCAAGGCTTATCCCACTGGATAAAGAGCCAGACTGTGCCAGCATCACCAGGGCCCTGGCTGGGAGCTTGCAGAATTCACCTTGGAGCCAGCAAATGGCTGAAGGAAAAGGGAAAGAACTGGGCCAGGAGCTGAAGCTTTGGAAATGCATCTGCTGTGCCAGGGGAGCTGGGATGGCTCCAGGAGGTGCTGGGGCTGAGTTTCTCTTTTGCTTTGGTTTGGGCCAAGCATCCAGGCCATGCAGAGCTGGAGCAGGCTCCTGAGCCTCTCTGCTTCCATCCCAGCAGCACTGACATTGCTGCATTCTCACTGCCTGCTGCGGAGGGGCTCAGTGGGGTGAGTGGGGGCTGTGCCTGCTGGGGTGGGGGTGCTGAGGTTACCCAAGAGCCCTGCTCTGCTGCTGCTCCCAGAACCACAGATGATCTAATCTCCTGCAGCCTAACCTATCGCTGCCATATCACATTTCCCCTCAAAACCTAATCCTGCAGAGAGCTGGCCCAGCCCTGCCAGCAGCTCCTTCTGACCCCAGCACTGAGCCCCGGAGCAGGATGGGGCCCTGGGAGCCAGCCTCAGGTGCCAGCCTTGTCTGGTGGAATAGCCAAGCCTGGTGTGGATCCAGGGCTGGATTCTGGGCATCACTTGCAGCCTGCAAGGGAGGGGAGGAGGAAGAAGAGAGAGGAAGGCAGGAGGAGAGCTCTGGCATGGTGCTACCATCCCCCTCCCCATCACAAGAGGCTCGAGCTCTTCCATCCTTGTGCCTAATGCAGTCAAGGGAGCTCTGCTTCATGCCCAGTGGGTGCCAGAGCCCTGTGCCCTGTGCCAGCCAGAGGAGCTGCTCCCCTGGCAGCATCCTGGGATGCTCCTGGCATCTGCCAGGCAAAGGGCTGGAGAAGCAGCCACCCTCAGCTCCAGGCTCTGCAGGCAGAGGGGTCCAGGGCTGGCCTCAGTGACACGTGGGGTGCCAGGACAAGCTCCATGCCAGCAGCTGTGCTTGGGGCAGGGCTGCCAGCAGCAGCCTGGCATGGCCAAGGGCTCTGTTGGGAGCTGAAGGCACTCTGGGCAGATGAAGGTGTAATGAGAGGTTGCTGGGCTCCCTCTGATCCTCCCGCCCATTATCTAATCAGAGCAGGGCATTTAGCAGGCCACAGTGCAGCCTGAGTCACTTCCCTGGCCACTGCCTCAGTTTCCCTGCACCAGGGCTGAGCCCAGGCAGTCTCCCACAGCGTGGCTGGGGAATGCAGCAGGGTGGGTGCAGCCCAGGGCTGGCCTGCTGCAGCTGCTCTTTGCTCTGCACTGACTCAGCCCAGCTCCAGGCACCACACACCCCCTCCCCAGCCCAGGGGAAGGGGCACAGGGTGGGCCTGCTCTCAGGGAGAGTCTGGCAGGAGGGAAGGGGGAAGGGAAGGAGGGAGGAGAGGGGAGAGGCTGCTGGACACCCTGACACCCAAGCAGCCCTGGGCAGGGGCACCCACAGCTCCACCTCCCCAGCCCCGTGGCATCAGCAGTGCTGCTGGCACACAGGGCCCAGCTCTCTCCTTGCCAGGAGTTCCTGCTGCCATTCCCAGGATAAGCCCCACATCCATGGGGCAGCTGGTGACCCCACACAGGCAGAACCAGGGCCAGGAGCCAGGGAGGCTCAGGGCAGGAGACTCCCTGGCTGTAAACAGGAACAGCAGGAGGGAAGTGAGGGGGTGAGTGTGTCCAGGAGGGGATGGAAGGCAATGGTGGCAGGCAAAGTCTGCCCTGGGAGGGTGGGAGCATGGCTGGGGGTGACCCCTGCCCCTCCCCTGGGGCTCAGGGCAGGAGCAGCTCGGGCTGAGGGGGAGGCTGTGGGGCTGAGGGGTTCAGCTCCAGGGCTGTGGGGTGCAGGTGGTGCTGGCTGAATCCCAGCCAGGGAAACCTCAGCTCTGCTCCCAGCCAGGCTGGAGCACAAACCACCCCAGCCAGAGGGAGCTGAGGGATGGGATGGGGTGGGGTGGGATGGGATGGAGATGTTCCTTTCCCCCTGATTTATGAGCCTGGGCCAGCCCAGGAGTGAAGGTCAGCAGGCAGCTGAGGAGGCTGCTGAAATCCAGGGTCCTTCCCCTCCCCAGGGCTGGCAACTTGCTTAACCATTTGTAATAATAATGATAATAACACTAATAATCATAACAACAACAATAAGAACAACAAGGTGAGTTGTCATCTGACTCCTGGAGCCAGTGATTTAGAGCAAACCAAGAAATGTCTGAGAAACAACCACAGGCTGCTGAGCTGAGCCCAGGGATGGATCCAGCTGGAGGCTTGGCTGGGAAGGAGCTTTCCAGGGGAGGGAAGGGTGCAGGGTGCTGGGGCTCTGCTTCCTCTCAGCTCTGGTGGGTGAGGGTCTGTGCCCTGAGTATCCAATCCCACCCCACAAGGGCTGGATCCACATTTCCAGAGCTCACTGGGCACCAGGTCCTGCCCCAGTGGGGGGGTCCCAGCCCCTGGCCTGTGCCCAGAGGAGGGTCCTGGTAGAGGACACAAGCCAGCAGCATGTGCCCACGGTGCTGATGCAACCACCAAGACCTCTCCTGACCCTGATCTCTGCGATTGCCACACTGCCTGCAGCACTCAGAGCAGGCTGGGGCACTGGGGCTGGGGCACAGAGCAGAGCTGCGTGTGCTTGGAGCCCAGGCACGGAGTGAGCTGGGGGAGATGCCCCCAGCCCTGGGGGGGTCGGCTGCTGCCAGAACCACTGCTGCATGCTGCTCTGGGGACACTGAGCAGGGCTGGGGCCAGCTGGACTGAGCTGCTGCAGCTGGCAAGGGGCAGAGGCAGAGCCAGGTGAGTGCTGCCCATGGGCTGGCAGCACCAGAGGCTGCTGAGGGCAGGGAGCCACTTGTCCTGTGTCAGCAGGAATGGAGACCTCAGCATCCCAAAGGGGATCCTGAGCTCAGGGAGCTGAGAATAGCCCTGGCCTCACCAGGGCCACGGCCTGGCCCAGCCAAGTATGGCTCCACACTGCTGTATCCACAGGGATTTGCCATCCTTCCGGAACAGGGCCAGGCCTGGGCTGGGTGCCTCTGTGGTGACTCCTCTGCCCTAGCCCTGAGTGTCACAGCCAGGAGCTGCCTCATCCCACCCAGCTTGTGCTGTGCTGGGGTCCCCCCTGCCCGTGGGGTGGATCAAGGTGCCTGGCCCCCCCTCCCCATGAGTCACTCCAGGGGTGACTTCATCTCTGGGGCTCGCCTGGCCTCAACCAGGCCCAAGGTTTGGGTGATGGGCAGAGCTCCCTAGGAGGGGTGTGGGGTGCCCCAGAGCCAAGGCACAGCAGGTGAGACCAGGCTGGGCCACCAGCTCTGGCTGTGCTGGCTGTCTGCAGCCTGTGAGGCGTGGACACGGTGCCAGGGGCCAGCAGGACACAGCTCCGAGTGCTGGGAAACACAGCGAGCACAGTGTGTGTTTCTAAGGACACGCCTGGGTGTTTACAGCCAGTGTCACCTGCACAGGCTCTGCTGTCCTGCCCAAGGCCACCCCGAGCCTGGTAGGGTGGGGGCTCCAGCCATGGCGGGGTGGGTGCCTGGCTCTGCACAGGGAGGGGGTGAGTGCAGCTGGCTCCTTCCTCACGCAGCGAGCCATGGCTCACCTGGGCACGAGCTGAGTCACTGCTCAGCACCCTGACTCAGCCTGAGCCACTCAGCCCCACAGGCTCCAGGGGACAGCCAGGGCCAGCAGGGACCCCCGGGCCAGCAGCCCTCGTGCCTCCCCGAGCCAGGCTGGGTGGGTGGAGGTGAAGCTGCTGGGCTGCACCCTCCCGGGGTGTGCCCCACGCCAGCCCAGCCGCTGGCCCCGTGCCCATGGGAATGCTCCCCAGCCAGGCCCTGGCAGGGCATGGGCCCCTCTGCTCCTCATGGGAATAGCATCGCTCCCCTCCCTGTGCTGGGGGAGCAGAAGGCAGGAGAGAGGAGAAGGGAGGAGAAAGGAGGAAAAGGGAGGAGAAAAGAGAGGAAAAGGGAGGAAAAGAGAGGAGAAAAGAGGAAAAGGGAGGAGAAAGGAGGAAAAGGGAGGAAAGGACAGGAAAAGAGAGGAAAAGAGAGGAAAAGGCAGGAAAAAGGAGGAAAAGGGCCCCCCAGACTGCAGGCACTGGAGCTAGACATCCCCCCTCTTCCCTGCTCTCACCACCTCTGCCTGAGCTTGGCGTCAGCTCTGCCCTAATCCCGTGACCTTGTGCCTGTGAGGGGAGTGCAGAGACTTGTGATAAAATTCCTGTTTGCCAAAGCTGTGAAATCAGCCAGGAATTCAGTCCAAAAGGGATCAACAACAAAAAAGAAAAACCAACCCCAATCCAAGACAGAAAAGAGACAAGCTGCTGCCCGGGGCTGATGGGGGATTTCCCCCAAGAAGGAGAGCTGGGAATTCCCTTCCTTCGAGGGACAACCCTTCCAAGAACCAGCCCCAGAAAGATGCCGAGCTCCCGGGTGAAGCCGGGGCCGGACGGGGCAGTGCCGAAGCCAGCCCCGTGCTCCTAGCTCGAGTCCTCCCGCACACACACGGACGTGCCCAGGAGCCAGGCGCCGTGGGAAGCGTCCCGGCAGGACCCCGGGTAAGCCCCTGTCCTCCGCCCCGGCACTGCCGGCCCGCTGCGTGTCAGCCGCCGCGGGGGCTAATCCGCAGGGCCCGGGCTGCCTAAGCGGATTGCGGGAGCTGCGTGTGGCCTGCGGCGGCATTTGTGGAGGTGTTTGCTCGACGAGTTCCTCAGCCGTGCGGGGTTTGGAGAACGCTCCCTCCGGAGCCTCCCAATGCCGCGCGGCGATGCTGCCCGAGTCTGAGTGTAATCTTGAACGATTTATTCCCAGGGCAACACAATAAACTAAACACACAAAAATCTGGGCTGCTGGGAATCCTGGCATCTCCCAGCTGGTGTCTCTGGAGGCTCCGGATACCTTCAACCGTTCCGAAATCTGAACATGCTTCCTAAAGCACCAAGCAGCATCTGGAGTCACGGGGCTGCCGGAGGAGATGAGCTTCCTCCCAGGAAGGAGACGGAGCTGTGGCAGAGAGGGTGGTGACTGGGAGCAAGGCCCCTCGGGGCTATGAGGATGTGGGGAGATGCCCTGCCCTTGGGGCACAGCCAATAGACCCGAGTGGACCACGGTCCCAGCCAGTGATGGAGGAGCTGCCCCATGGCTGTGACATCCTCTTATCCTCCCTGCAGAGGAGCTGGGGACTGGTGGCCAGGTCCTGCTCCCCGAGGAGATGGTTCTGGGGTGATGCCTTGTCCCCACCATGGCCTCTCCTGGTGCACCAACCGAACCCGTGGCAGCAAGACAGGACCACAGCCCCTGCAGGGGTGGTGGCTTCGCAGGCCTGGGGCTCCACAGCTCCCGGGGAGAACAATGGCACATCCCAGCCCCTCTCCCAGGGACAACAATGGCAGAAGCTGGAGCCGGAACCGCTTGAGCTCATCTCCCCCCTGAGAGCCCGAAGGGGGCCGGGGCGGGCGGGGGCCCGCAAGCTGCACCACAAAGGCTCTCTCCCTCCCTCCCTCCTTCCATCCATCCCAGCCCTTCACGCATGGAGGGGCCTCGCTCCCAGCGCAGATCTGTGCCCACCCTGGGAGGAGAGGCCGTTCAGAAGGGGAACAGCAACAGTGTTTTGGGGCTGCAGGGAGCTCCCCTCTGCTCCCCCCGAGCCCCCTTCACTGCTGCCCCATGGATCGGGTCTGTGTAGCCCCCTCCTTGCTGCAAGCTGGCTGCCAGATTCCCCCTCCAGCTGCCTCGTGTCTCAGTGTGCCAGGGCATTGTCTGCAAGGGAGGGAGAGACCCTGCGAGTCAGCCTGGGGTCACACAGCAGCTCCCCAGCATCCTCCCTGCTCCAGACTGGAGTGGCCACTGGCCCCACAGAGCCTCTCCTGGGGAGGGGAACTGGCCTGCAGCTTCCACTCCAGGGACGGGGGCATAAGCCCCAGCACTGGTTGGGACCCCGGCCCACTGCTCCTGTGCCCCAAAACATTCTGTGGGGCTGAGTCCTTGTCGTGGTGCTGAAGGAGGTGCTTGGCAGAGGGAATCCCTGGGGCAGGGCCAGCCCAAGCTCGCTATTAGACAGCAGAGAGTCTCCTCTGGGACCTGCTTTGAAGCTCAGCTCCCCAAGGGAGCTCAGCTCTTCCCTTCCCTGTGCACGGACTGACTTTGACCCCGGTGACGTGGGGGGCACCCGGACGGGGAACAGTGTCCCAGTGTCCGGTCTGTCCCCTCCCCACCGCCCTCGGGGGTCAGGTCCCCTCGGCTCGTGCCCTGCCCCACGCAGCACTGAGCACCTGTGAGCAGTGGGGGCAGAGCTGGTACCGGGACCCCCGGAGGGGCAGAACCAGGACCTCGGGAGAGGCTGTGATTCCCCCCGGGGGGACACCGAACTAGAACCACCGGTTGCAGGACCCGGAACGGGGGTGCAGGTGCTGAGAGCCCCAGGGCAGGGTCCGGGACTGGGTAGGGGGCGAGGACCGGGAGCCCCCACGGGAGCAGGTGCGGCCTCGTCACCTGCAGATCCCGCTGAGGCCGGGGCCGGTGCTGGGGCCAGCGCCGGGGCCAGACCGGTCCCTGCCCCCGGGAGGCTCCACCCCGGGCGGTGCGGGATAAAACTTGGGGCACCTCCCCGGTAGCTCCGCGTCAGGGCTGCACTCAGACCGGCTCCAGCGCTCAGGAGGGGGGG
>VWZO01016116.1:135963-171392 GCA_013396975.1 Bucco capensis
AGCTCCGAGGCAGCCCAGGAATGCTTCCCCCTCCTGCCCCCTCCCCACCCTCCTGTTGCAATGCGGTTTCCTCTGCGGGGCTGTGCTGGGAACGAGCTGTGCTGGGGCTGGGGACAGCCAGGCCTGACCCGGACCCTGCTGGGAAGCCAAGGCGGTGCCACCATCCTGCCTGCTGGGAACAGCCTCTCCCGGCCCGGGAGGGGTGGGAAGCGGGGGGGGCTGCCCAGAGCTGTTCATCTTGATCCTGCGGCTAGCAGATAAGGGCTCAGGAGGTGGCCAGACCCCCCACCTCACCCCAGGGACCCTCTCCTCCTAGTCCTGCCGTGCGGGAGGGGGTCCCCTCCCCACCAGCAGCTCCCACCCAGGTACATGAATGGGGGGTGGTCTCCAGTCTCACCCCTCCCGGCAGCCAGCTCTGGGAGCTCTCAGGGCTGGGGTGGGCTCTGCCCATTGCCCCCCACCCGCGGGATGCAGGCGGGGTCTCCCCCAGCCCCCGCTACGGAGGAAAAGCCCGGCCTGAATCAGAGCGGAGGGCAGCGGAGCCCCGCAGCCTGGAGCCCGTGGCCGGAGGGCTGTGCTCTGAGTGGGGCAGGGCTCTGCGGAGGGGACATGCGGGACCGCTTGGGCGGTGTGCGGGGCGCTGCGGTGAGGCTCCAGGCTCCGCTCAGGGCTCGGCTCCGCTCCGTACTCCGTTCCGGGCTTTCGGCGCCGCTCGGGGCCGCGCGCTCCTTCATTCACGGCTCGCGCCGCGCGCGCCAGGCCCATTCATTCACCGCGGCGGAGGGATTCTCGTCACCATGGCAACCAGCCTGGTTCCCGCGGAGGGGCACACGGGGCCGGAGGGACCCTGCGGACCGGGGATCCCTGAATCCCTGAGCCCCCCTGGAGCCCCTCTGTGCCCCGTCTGTGCCCGCTCTAAGCTTCCTCTGCGCCCACGGAGCTGGGGACTCCCCGATGGCACCGGCTGCAGAGCCCAGCTCGGGGGTCCCATGGACCTGCGGGGGGAGTTTCCCTCCTGTGCACAGCTGCAGGGGGCGGGGGGCTTCCCTGTCAGCTCAGCTCCGCCCGAAGCCTGGGCAGCCCCCAGCCCCAACAGCCGTCCTGACCTCTCCTCCCCCGGGTGGCTGCCACATGGGCAGGGGTGTCCCCTCGAGCCCTGCCGGGGGTGTCCCCCGAGCCCTGCCGGGGGTGTCCCCCCGAGCCCTGCCCGGTGCTCGCCAAGCCCCAGCAGCTTCCACCACGGTCTGGGCTTGGCACTGTGATGCAGACCCGAGGGGAGCAGAGATGTCCCCTGGGGTTCAGTGGGCACCACTCATCCAGCAGCTTCTGTGTGATGGCAGAAAGCTCAGGGCTGCAGCATGGGCGCAAGGTGAACTGCAGGTGGACAGAGCTTCCTGGCCCTCTTCTGCCCCCACGGTGCACCTGGAGCAAGAAGCCATGGCCAGGGGTGCAGGAGAAGCTGCCACACAGTTCTGGGCTCATTCCAGCACTTTGGGCAAGTGCCACCAGGCTGGCATGGGGCTGGGTGCAGATGCCTGCACGCATGAATCTTCCCCAGATGGATTCTCCTGCAGTTTGGGCTCATGTCCGTCGAGGAGCACACACGTGCCCGTGCACACACGTGTTGGTGCTTCCTCAGGCTCCCATGGCACACGCGTGTGCCTGTGCCTCCTGCCCGTGGTCACTTGCTGCCACCAGGCTGGTTGCTGCAGCTGAGCCCCAGCACACGCCGGGGTTGCCCTCACATGCAGCCGCGTGAGCTCCGTGTCCTCGCGGCCTCGGCACGCCAGGCCCTTGCCTGTGTCTCGCCGCTGCCGGGGATGACTCACGGGCTCACAGAGGAAGCTGTGACTCACTCCTGGATTCCTGGCGCTCCCCACCCCCCTGACCGGCCAGCAGAGCCACGTGGAGCCCTGGGTACCCGAGCCCTGGCCAGCCTGGCAGGATGCAGATGGGTGCTGGCAGCAGGGCAATGTGTACTCCTTCTCTGGGTGACTGTGGGGTCCCTGTGTGGCTGTTGGGAGCCTGGTGCCTTGGGGCATGCAGGAGGAGGCAGCCCCAGGTGCTCAGGGTGGCACCATGCACACCCTGACTGCTGCCCGAGCTGGGCACTGGGTTCAGGCTTGGGCACTGGGTTCAGGCTTGGGCATGCTTCCTGGGGTGTTTCAGGTGCTGCTGGATGCACACAGGCCTGGCTGAAGCCAGTGTGCCACCCCTGGGCAGCAGTGCCAGGCACTGCCCTGAGCTCCCACCCAGGAGGGCTCTCTGTGCCCGGGGGTCACCTGCAGAGCCTTCACCTGTCCTTGCCATGGGCAGGTCACAGAGCACTCCTGCTGATGGGTATTGCCCATCGCACTGCCCAGGCTCCTGCCACCCTCCTCGTTGTCCCCAGCCCATCACAGCAGGGGATCTGCCTGCCACTGACCCCATGAGCCAGTGCCCTGGCCCAGCACTGGCACCAGCATGGCCAGGGATGCTCCACCTGCCATGGGTTTGGCCCAGTTTGGGCTGTGGCAGCAGCTCCACCTGCCCCTGGCTCCCAGCCACCGCTGGCACCAGGCTCCGCGGCTGCTCCAGCTGCCAGCCCCATGCCCTGCGGGGCTCTGGAGTGCCCCAGTGTCCTGCAGGCAGCACCAGGGATGTGGGCACGGGCAGGAGGCAGGTGCTGGTGCTCTCCGAGGGGACAGTGGTCAGCCTGGTGCTGTGGCAGCTGCCAGCAGTGCCCGGGCTGCTGTGCCCTGCGGTGCCCGGGGCGCTGTGCCGCGGCACGGGCAGGCTCTGCGAGTCGGAGGCAGGAGGAGCCGCTGCCCCCTCCCCTCCCTCTGTTCCCAGGCCTAGCTCACCAGAATCGCTTTCGCAATGACTGGGGCAGCCTCCCTGGCGCTGCCCTCCTCCAGCACCCAGCCCTGCTGAGCTCGCCCTGGCCCCGTGCCCCTGGCCCCGTGCCCCTGCCCCACATGGCTGCTCGTGCCCTGGCACTGCTGCCTCTTGCCCCTTTACCTCTGCCCCTTTACCTCTGCCCCTCGCCAGCTCCGGGGCCAGGCACTGCTGAGCACCGTGGGGTTACCTCCCCAAGCAGCCCCCGGGTGTCCCCGTGGGGTCACAGAGCCTTCGGTGGGGCTGGGGTCTGTCAGGTGGCAGCAGGGGACAGTGAGGGGTCTGGGGAGCCAGGCTGAGTCAGCGGCAGGCAGGTGGGGAGGTGTGGGGATGTGCAGTGCTCCAGCAATGACTCATCTCTTCGACAAACAAACAGGCCAGCCCGTGTGAAGCTCTGCTTCCTCCCTGCCCTGGCAGCCCTGGGGGAGCCACCGGTGCACCCCAGCCCCCTGAGCCCTCCCCGGGCTCCCAGTGGCTTCGGGAGCAGCCGTGGAGCTGCAGCCGTGCAGGGTGCTGCATGCTCAGGGAGCTGGGAGCCCCAGCTGCTCCCTGCACTGGCAGCAGCATCGCAGTGGGGTGCTGGGGGGCTGGAGCTGCTCCTGGTCTGGAGAGAGTCCCATGGCCCCACGGGGATCTCCTGGGGAGGATGTGTCAGGAGCCTGGGCAGCAGCAGCGCTCCGGAGGTGTGAGGTTCAGGCTGGTGCAGTCTGGGGAGTGATGCTGCATTTGAGGGCTTGTTGCTGGGAGAGGGGCAGCTGAGGGGGCTGAGGGCAGGCAGCAGTGGCCACTGGAGCTGGTTGTCCCCAAAGCAGCAGCATCTGAGGAGCTCAGTGGGAGCTGGGGCAGAGCACTGTGTGCCAGCTGCTGGCTGCAGCACTGGAGCCTTCCAGGGCAGGGAAAAAGCAGCACTCAGCCAGGGGCTGTGAAGGGTGAAGAGGCTGAGTCAGGTAACTGTGAGGCTGCCAGCCCAGCATCCAGCCCAGCAAAACCATGGAAGAGCTGATCCAGGCTGTGATTAATAACGTGTGAGAGCACCAGGGCATGCCTGCTGCTCCCCCCGCGCTCGCCTCGCCAGGGCCCTGCCTCCAGCTCTCTGTCCCCAGCACCTCGCAGAAGCTTTGCTTTCCAAACCCTTCCTCAGGAGTCAGCAAGTTTCCAGGCACAGCAGAGATCTTTCCTGGGCTGGCAGCAGGGCTCCAGCTGGGAGGGGAAGCACAGCCAGGCCCTGGTGAGCATCATGCCCTGGCCTGCAGCCAGCCCATCCTGGTCCTGGGTGCTGCAGGGAGGTGACCTGCTGGGGCTGGGGATCCCCAAACACCTGCTTTTCACCCCAAGCTTTAGGTGCCTTTGCAGGAGCTGCAGTGGCTGGTGCTGGGCAGGCTCCTGGCTTGGGGAGCAGGGGATTTCCCAGGTCCAGGCTCACCTGGGCTGGGGCTCTGTGGCCTCTCCCTTGTCTGTTGGGTTTTACAACCCAACTGTGTGCAATCATCCAGGCCCACGGCGTGGCCAGCCTCCTGGGCTGGGAGGGAGCTGGGGGATGGCCAGCCTGTCCCATGGGGCTACCTACTGCCCAGCTCCAGCTGCTCCCCATCCTGCATCCCCTGAGCCCTTCACCTCCCATCTCTGCTGTGAGTTTTGTCTGTTCTCAGCCCAGCTCAGGGAGGAAGGAGGAGTGTGAGCACTGAGCTCTAGCATCCCAAGCCTGGTCGTGGCCAGCAAGTCCCAGGCAGGAGCTGGGGCCCCATGTGCTGCCAAAGGTCAGGAATGCTTTGTGGTGAGGCTGGAAAGAAGGTCATCCACTGAGTGGATTTCTGTGTGGAGGGGAGGCTTTCTCTCCCTGGCTGTGGCTCTGTGTGTGAGCAGGCATGTGCTGAGCAGGCTGGGCTGGGGCTGGGGAGAGCTGTGAAAGTGCTGAGCTGGTGTGAAGCTGAGAGCTCCATCTCCTCCTCTCGAGCCCTTCCTGGAAGCTCTGGGGGAAGGTCCCGGCAGGACGTGGGTGGAGGGAGAGCCTGAGGCAGGAGGTGCTGGGGTGGGATGCTGCTACCTCCCTGAGGGGAGGATGGGGCAGTTCCCACCTGTCCTAGCCCTGGGGAGAGGCTCACACCAGTGCTGGGTGACTGGCACACGGGAGGCTCTGGTCTCTTGCTGTCCTGATGGGATCCTGCTTTGGGGCAAACCAAGGCATGTTGTGAGGGGCACAGCTCACCTGGGCTGGGTCCAGGACCCTCCTGATGCACACTCCTGGCCACATCCCCAGGCCAGCCCAGGGCCATGCTGCTGTCCTCTGCTCTGCTCTTTGTCCCTCTCCAGCCTGCCCAGGCCATGACCTGTCCTGCAGCCACATGATGCCAACACACCCATTGGCACCAGTCCCTGCCCCATCCCTGAGGCCCAACGCCTGGGAGCTTCCAAGAGGAGGCAGATGCTGGGTCAGAGCTGTGCCTGCGACCTTTCCCCGGGCTGGGTCCCTGGGCACAGAGCCAAGCTGTGGTGCTCAGGCTGTGGCACTGAGCCACGGGGCCAGCAGAAGCTGTTCAGAAGGTGCCAGGTCCTGTGTCACTGGTGGGAACATCACTGCTCTGGTGGTCCCTGTGTCACTTCCCCAGGGTGGCCTGGCATGTCCTGCCCCGGGGCCATGTGCTGAGTCAGGGACAGAGCAAGAACAGAGGCAGGCACCCTGAGTCATGCCTGTGTGCCAAGCTCCAGGCACCACTTCCCCTGGCATGGGGCACCCAAAGGGCCTGGCACCCCCCACCCGTGCCAGCTCCTTCCCACCCTCCCCAGAGTGAGGGAGAGCACCCAGGAGCAGGGATCCTGCCTCTGGTGCCTTGGCCTCAGCCCCTCCAGAGCCAGGGATTGCCACAGTCTGGCTCCCAGCCACCCTCTCCTCTTCCTCCCACCTCTCCTGGAGCATTTCCCGCAGTGTCTCCATTGATAAATCCGGAGCGTTGCCATGGAGACACTGCCGAGAGGTGCAGAACTGCCCTGACACGTGTGTACACGCGTGTGCTTGTACATGTGTGTGGCTGCACACGTGTGTTCTTGCACACATGTGTGATTGCACACCCGTGTGCAGCCTGCATGTGCAAGGCAGCAGCTGTGGCTGTGAGCTGTGCCTGTGTGCACACGCGTGCCAGAACTGACATGTGTGTGCCCACGCGTGCAGAGCTGAGGGCATGGGCTGGCTGTGCAGGGGCTCAGGGAGCTCAGCCTGGGGCAGAGCAGGGAGGTGATGCTCCTGGCACTCGCTGTCTGCCTCTTGTCCTGCACAAGAGCCCAGGGCCAGCCCCAGTGGGGAAACTGAGGCACGGGACACGCTGTGCGAGTCCTCCTGCAGCAGACAGTCCCTTGGGGACAGGGAGGGGACCTGGCGCTGCCACCAAAATAAGCTCCGCTCGCAGCCTGTCCCCCCTGCCCTGCCCCTCGGGGGGGGGGGCCCACGCGGGAGGCGCGGAGGGAAGCGGACAGGACCTCGCGGCACACGGTGGCATGCGGGGCACGGCAGGGCACACGCGTGGGGCCGTGTGTGAGGGGCCAGGCGCGGTGGCATGCGCGTGGCGTGGCTGCCCTCTGCTGCACTGCCACGGCACTGCTCGGCACCCATGGGCGCAGGGCCCCGAGGGGACACGACGGGCACAGGGACAGCGAGGACATCCTCCCGGAGAGCAGAGCAGCGGCGGGGCTGCGGCAGCATCGCGCTCCTGCCCGGGGGCGAGCATTGCCCGAGGGGACACGGGCGAGACGCTGGCTCCAGCGAGCCAGGGCACGCAGCATCCCCCGGGAGGCTCCCTGGCTGCGGGCAGAGCAGCGCTGAGCTCAGCCACCCTGCCGCTGCCACCGCAGAGCAGGCGGGGGCTGCTGCCGGGGCGTGGGGCGTAGGAAAGCAGCCGCAGCCCTTGTTCCCAGCACGGCAGCTCCCGTCGGGGCTGCCTGGCCAGACACAGCTCAGCCCTGGCTCCGCCGAGCCCCTGGAAGCAGGCACCCTGCCCGGGCACCGCGCCCCGGCACAGCCTCCCCGGGCCCCAGGCGGGACGGGGCAGGGGTCCAGGCTGCAGAAGCACCAAGGTGGGGCAGCTTCCAGCCTCCTCCCTCTCCCTGAGGGCACCGAGGTGTCCTGAGCACACTGCAGTTCGTGGGTGCCGTGGGGCAGGGCAGGGAGCATGGCAAGGCTGCAGTGGGCTGGGCACAGCAAGGGAGCATTGCCAACAGCAACCACCCACTCCCAACCCCTCACCACCCACCCTGTGCCTGCCCTGGGGTGGGGGCTTGGGGGGACACCAGGCCTGGGAGCACCCTGCCCCTGCCAGCCCCCCGGGAGCACACATCCTGCCCCTGGCAGCCCCCCCGGGAGCACCCTGCCCCTGGCAGCCCCCCTGGGAGCACCCATCCTGCCCCTGGCAGCCCCCCCGGGAGCATCCTGCCCCTGCCAGCCCCCCTGGGAGCATCCTGCCCACAGCAGGGAGCTGAGAGCAAGAGCCGTGGGTGTTGAAACAGGAACCACAGCCCCCACTTCCCAGAGCTTGCTGCTTCACTTTCTGTTCCGAAGCATGGCTGGTGCCCCAGCAGAGGTCAGGCAGGGTCCCTAGCACCCACCCCACACTGAGCCCCATGGCCATGCATCCTGCTCCAGAGTGGGTGCAGGGCCCATGGGTGCCCAGGGCTGGCAGCTCAGCGTGTGCTGTGTGCCCCACACTTGGGCAAACCATCCCCTCCCTGGGCAGGGTGGCCAAGCAGCACCCAGCCTCGGATGCCCAAAGGCTCCTCCTCTGCCCCCCTTGCCCTGTGGAGGGTTGAGTTCAGTGGGGCTGGTGGAGAACCTCCCACAGATCCCCCAGACACTGTCCCTCCTCAGCCTGTACCCCCTTTGTGTGCCTGCCCCACACAAGAGCAGCCCCCACCCCATGGCTATGGACAAGAGACTGTGAGGGGGTGGGCGAGGGCAGGGGAAGGGACTGCAGAAATGCTGTTAGAGATGAAATGTCATCCCCCTCCCTGCATCCATCCCTCTCCCTGCAGCCATCCTCTCCCTGCATCCCTCGCCTCCCCAACAACTGGGAGAGGATTAGCCAGCAGCTGGGAGAGGACTGAGCAGCAGTGGGGAGGGAGCTGCAGCCCGGGGGGGGCTGGGTTGTGTCCTCGGTGGCTCCTGGGGGTCCCTGCTGTTCTCGGGGGTGCTGGGCCCAGGATGCTGCTGGCTCTGTCCCATCCTCCCCCTGCTCACTTGGGAAGCAGCTCACGTCCAGCTGCCTGCCAGGGGAGAGCTCAGCTTGCTGGGGCAGCACCAAGCTGCTTCAGCAGCAGCTGCCTGCAGCTTTCCAGCACTTTCCGGGCTTGTGGCAGCCTGGGGGGAGGATTTCCAGCACAGAACAGGACTACCTAGTGGGATGGGGCAGTGGGGAGCTCAGCACAGGGGGGGCTGCAGCCCCTCGCTCCCCTTCAGCTCACCCTGGCAGGAGGCTGGCAGTGCCCAGCTCCTCCCCGGCTGCTTTAGGGGCAGAGAGGGCTGGAGGGGGCTGCACCCTGGCCCCCTGAGCGGCCCCAGCCCCCCCTGTGAGGCCCCAGCCCCATTGTCTGCCTGGGTGAGAAAGCCCCTAGCCTTTGCTGGGCAATCTGGTAGCAGGAGTTCAGGGTGAAGCAGGACGGGGTGATAGCTGCAAAGATAAAGTATCCTGAGGGCTGATGAGCTCCCAAAAAAAGCTCTTTGCTCCAGGAATCCCTCTCCCAGCCTGGGGTGGCCACGCTGGGCTGGCAATGCCAGAATCCAGCCTTTCCCCACGGCCAGAGGGCTCCCCAGGTGCTGCTGGAGGCAGAGCCCTTGCCTCTCCCTGCCTGGCTCCCACCAGCTCCTGGGCCAGTGCAGACTCCACACAGCAAGGGGCAAAAGCAGAGGAGGAGTGGCATGACTTGGAGCTTCAGGAGAGGCAGCACAGGGAGAAAGTGACCCAGGCAGCCAGGAATCTGCTCCACTGTCCTTGCCATTCCTGCTCTGCAGCACAGGAGCCTTGGGGAGAGCTTGGGTTACAGCCTGGCTGCTGCTGCTGCCGTGGAGCAGGAGGCTCCGGAGGGGGAGATGGAGCAGGAGCAGCTCCTGAGAGGCCATGGGAAGCTCCCAGGCACGCGGAAAGGTTTGATGCTGCAGCTCAGGAGTTCCTGAAGCCGTGGCTGTTCCAGCAGGATCCCAGCTAGCTCCTTGTGTCCAGAGCAATGGATTGCCTCGGGAGGGGCTGAGCTCCTCTGTAGATCTCAAGGTGATTCACATTCCCTGGCCCTGGGGGTGGAATGGCAGCACAGGGAGCTGAGAAGCAAAGAGGGAGGGAGGACAGCAGTGTCCTGAGGAGCCCTTCTGCAGGGAGCTGGGCCAAGGACCACCCTGGCTGCGTTGGGGTAGGGATACAAGACCCCAAAACCCCTGCAGATGGTGGCAGCAGATACCAGTGTGTCCCTACGGTGGGAACCAGGGCATGGAGCCATGGACAGGCTCCAGTTTCCTCCAGCAGCCAGGCTGGCTCACCTCGGGCTGAGTTCCACCCCTTGCTGGGGACAGACAGTGTGCTCCTGGCTGTTCTTCCTGCTGCAGACTGTGCAGATCCCTTCCTGCATCCCCAGCTCTGTCCTGCAAGGTCACTTGCTGAGTCCTTGGGTAGCATCTCCTGACCTTAAGAACTCCTCTGCTGCAAATACTCTTAGATGATGATTAATGAGAGCTTATATAACAGAGATGAGTCCCTCGCACAGCTGGTAGGCTGGCAGGAGTGAAGGTGGGAGACAGGAACACACATCTCTCCCCTCTGCAGCTTTTTCTACACCAGAAGCAGTCACATTTTGCCCAGGGAGACCCTGGCAGGTGTGGATCTGGGCTGCAGAGCCTAGAAGGGCCAGCAGCCAGGGCAGAGCCTAGCTAGGTTTTCTGAGCAGCCCAGGATCCTGTGTGTGCTGCTGTGGCACCCACGGCACAGCCAAGCTCTCCACACAGCAGCAGCAGAGCTGGGAAGTGCAAGGTTTTGTGCCAGCAAAGCATCTCTGCGTAGCCAGCAGCTGGAACGTCAGCTCTGATGCCTGCAGAACTGGGGAGGCTGGAGGAAGAGAGGAGCAAGTCCCCAGCAAAGCCCAGCCCGTGGCTCACGTGGGCTGGAGACTGCGTGCTGTGGAGAAGCTGGGCCCTGGTGCTGGCAGCCTGAGCAGGGGAGCTGGGGGCTCTGCAGAAAGCCTGAGCTCTTCCTGAGGGCTCCACAGAGGGAATGACAAGAGCTGGGGCACCTCAGCCCCCAGCACTGCTCGGGAAGGCTCTCCGCAGGCCCCAAGGCACTGGCTGCTCTGAGGCTGTTCTCCCAGCACAGAGCTGTGGATGGCAGGAGATGGGAGCTCCCCTTCCAGCTCGGATGGGAAACCAGCAGCTCCTGGGTGCAGTTGCTCCTACACTCCAGCTGTTCGGGCAGGTGGTGATGCTGTGGCTCCAGAGACTCTGCTTTTCCATGCCCTGGCTGAGCAGCGCAGCACCAGTCCCTGCTAGAGCTGCTCTGGGGAGCTGAGCCATTGCCACTGTTGCCTTGGTTACCCCAGGCTATTTTCACCACCTTCCAATCCCTAGTCCTAAATCCCTTCCTGACCCCAGCCTGGGTGCAGCAGAAATCCCCAGCCCCAAATCCCCTCCCTGGAGTCAGGGAGCATCCTGCCAGGGTTCTTGTGGGTCAGGGGGGTGCCTCCTGGCCCTGCTTCCCCTCAGCTGCTTGGAGCCCTGCTTGTGCCTCCTCCTGCTGCTCCTGGACAGCCTGGCACAGCAGGAGCAGGCTCTGCCCTTCAGGAGACCTTTCTGAAGGAGCTCCCTGGAGCTGATGGCTCTGAGCTCTTCCTCCTCTCCACCCTGGCAGCTCTTATGGAGATGGATCCCCTCAGCCCCTCGGCATGGTGTCTGCCTGTCCCATAGCAGTTCCAGGCTGGAATGGAGCAGCAGATGCAGGGCTGCAGGTCCTGTGGGTTCTGCAGCTCTGCAGCCTCCAGGCTCCTCCTGCCATGGGCAGGCTCCTTCCCCCCTGTGCTGCTTTAGAATGAAGTGGGATCACTCCATAGCCAGCTCTGGATTCCTCCTTTGCTGCTGTGCTGGGGATGGAGCACTGGAGAGCTGGGCATTGCCAGAGCTGCTGGGAAGCTGCACAAGATGGAGATAAAGCCGAGCTGAGCTCCTGCCAGGCTGGATTGGGAGCTCCAGGCTGGGTGTCCCTATGCTGCCTCACAGCAGCTCTGTGCCAGCCCTGATTCCATGCAGCTTTTGGTGAGCTGATCCCTGGGCTTTGTCCTGCCACTGGGCAAATCCTGGGAGAGGGAAACACAGCAGCAGCAGCAAAGCTTCTCTCCATGGCAACAGTATGGTTGCGTCAGGGCTGCTATTTTCCAGCTGCAAAGCTGGATAAGCAACTCCCTCAGGGAAAGGAGGAAGGGAGATGGGAATATTTATCTTCCCCTGTGGGCTTGGGAGCTGCCAGTTCCCAAACTCAGAACTGGCTTGCTGTTTCTCTCCTTGCTTCTGGCTCCAAGGCTGGGGAGGAGGCCATGGATGGTCACTCAGGGTGGGATTGCTGGAGAAGGAGAGGGTCTGGGGAGAGAGCTTCCTGTGTGGGGCACAATTCCATGTGCCTCCCCCATGCCATGGAAACCTCTCTGCCTCCCAGCGTGGGCTGAGCTTGGAGGAGGAGCAGTGGCTTTGGAGGCCCAGGAGGGAAACCTCTGCTCCAGCCCAGTCTCACATTCCCAATTTCCCTGCAATCCCAGCAAAACAAAAAAAAAATCCAAAGGGAGCAGAGGTCTTTCCCAATCCAAACAATTCCTTCCCAGCCTGCTCTTCCCACACCCCTCCTGGGAGCTCCTTGCCCCAGCCCTGACAGTGCCCAGAGGAGTGCAAGGGCTGCTGTGGCCTCTGGAAACCTGCTGGGAGCAGTGCCTGGGGCTCAGAGTTCAGGCTCCATGCTTCCCTGTGGCACCAAACGCTGCTGTGCCGCTGGAGCAGGGACTCTTCTCAGGCATGGGGTGCTTGTTCCATCCCCTCTGTCAGAACCTGGGTTGACACCCCTGGGAGCTGCTGGGGCTCTGGGGTGGCAGCCCAGGGCTGTGAGGCCACAGGCTCTGCTCTGCAGGGCTCTCAGCACAGCTCTCTGGGGCCTGGCTGAGGCTCCAGCAGAGCTTTCACCATATTAGGGCATTGCAGCCCCAAGTCCTGCTCACACACAGCTCCGGCTGACTGAGAGAGGCCTGGGCACAGGGAACAGACTGGGATGAGGATGCTCAGCTCCAGAGCTCCCTCAGGGCTTCAGGCAAAGAGCCTGCTCCTCAGGACGGGTAACCCCATGGAGCAGAGAGGTTAGGGGTTGAGCTGCTGGAAAGCACTCTCCCAGTGAAGGAGCTGGGAGAGGATAAGCTGCCCAGGAGCCAGCAATGTGTTCCGGTGGCCAACAAGGGTGTGAGCAGCAGCTCAGGGGAGGTTCTCCTCCTCCTCTACTCTAGTCAGGACACATCTGGAGTCATCCTGCACCCAGCTCTGGGCTCCCGAGTTCAGGAGAGACAAGGAACTGCTCCCAAGATGCTGAGGGGATCCCTTCCAGCCCTCCCCAGGCTGGGATGCTGTGCAATCACACCTGTTCTGGTTTATTGTGCAATTGACTGCCCTAACAAGCTGTGCAATCAGCCAGAGGAGTTACCTGCTGGGCTACTCCCCAGAGCTGCTCCCCTAGCCCGTGCCCAGGGGTCCCTGGGGCCAGGCAGCTGAGGTGACCCAAGCTGTGTCTGATGCCCTGGCTCAGGCAGGGAGGAAGCAGCAGATCTGGAGCACATGAGATCTCCTGAGAGCCCCAGAAGTGGGACAGGAGCAGGGGTGACCTGGATTCGTGCTGCCTCTCCCAGGAAAGGCATCAGCACCTGCCCCAGGGAGCCCAAAGTCACACTTTTGGGGGACAAATCCGGGCAGAGCTGCCATCCCCACAAGAGACACTCTGCTCCTTATCCTGCTGGGAGCAGAACTCCCCTGAAGCAGCCCAGGAAGGAGAAGAGCGCGGGGTTTAACGCACCTGACCCGCGCTGGCTTAGCATGAGGAGTTAAGCAAACAATTAAAGCTCTGTTTGTCCCTGCAGAGCTCGGCGGGGCTGGGGAAGATCTGCTCCTCCCCTCCAGCATCCCGGCGCAGCTCTCCTTGCTTGCCCAGGACATGGCTCCGTGCCTCAAGGTCACTAGCTCCACCCTCTGCGAGGAGCAGAGAGGGAATGGGATGGAAGGGGAGCTGAGGGCTGGGCGCTCTGCTTCCCTCCTGAAGGGCAAACATCCCTCTGCAGGCTCCAAGGGCAGAGCTGAGCCTCCTCCTTTCTCCTCCAGGACCAGGCAGAGCTGCGCAAAATTAGGGAGAAGGACAAAAAAATGACCCAAGCTTCGTGAAGAATTCAAATCCGGAGCTGAAAATGGAAATGAGCTTCTCCAATGAGAAAAAGTGTTCTTATTTGCTTAAAATATTGTACTGCTTAATCCTCTAGGACACTGCTTTTAACTCTTCCTACAACATATTCTGAGTGTCGAGCTTTTTCTTCTCCTTTGACTCCAAAACATAAATACACTTCATTATATATGTTATATATATTACATATTACGTTATATATGTTATATATATTACATTATATGTGTTATATATATCACATTATCTATGTTCTAGATATTAACAATATAATTACTAAACCCTGTTCATTTTCACTCAGGCCTGGAAAGTTGCAAAGTTTTTTCACTGTGAGAAAAGATGACTTAGTACTACCCCAATCTTGGCCAATTTCCCCACTTTTCTAAGCAGTTTGGTGGCAGCAGGCAGGGGGAGGTGCACTGTGCTGGCCCTGGATGTTCAGCACGGCCCAGAACCCCCAGACACCAAGCTGCTGCTGAGGAGGAACCAAACACCTCCTGGTGTGTGAGCAGCTGCTGAAACTAGGGGCAGAGTGCGAGTCCTCTGTGTACAAAACAACTGTTTTCCTCTCGATCCGGAAAGGTCGAACAACAAATCCGAGAGGAAAAGCCCAATTTCCTCTCTTAGCCAGGCGGGGGATGGGTGTACTCACTGCTTCTGCAGAACAATAGTGGGCAGAAAACTTCTTTGCATTTCACTGCGGTTTCTTTTCGTTCTGCTTCAGAGCTCAGTGAGGAAATCGATGGCATTATCTGAGAACAAACAGCCCTGATAGATTGAAAGAACTCCAGCGCTGCTGTGCTGGCCAGGAATGCTCTGAGGGGGAGGCACACACTGCTCCTGCTGCAAACTGTACAGCAAATCACCCAGAGGCAGAGCTGCTGTGCTCCAGAGGTGACTCCAGAGACCTCTCCTTGCCTTGCTTTCTTCCAGCCTTGCTTCCCAGCTCCTGTCTGTTGCTGCTCTTCTCCTGTGAGTTGCAGGAGTTGAAAAGAAAATGTTAGTGGTTGTATGAAAAACTAGAGAATTTTATCTCCAGGGCTTTTTAAAGCAGTGTAGCTCCTTGCAGAGACACATGTTTATCGTTACGAGAGTTTCCTCTTTCACTGAGGAAGTTTTCAACACTGAGGACCTTCTTACCTCAGAAAAAACCCCGAGTGGGCTTTAAACGGGGAATGGAAAACGGGCTGAGCAAAGCCCTTTTATTGTCAATTCTGAAACAAACCCATTTCTGCTCTGGACCCAGTGAGGAACTGCTGTTGACGTTCTTTGTGCTCTCCAAGCATGTGTGGGGAGTGCAGGCAGCAGCACAAGGCTTCAGAGGAGGAGACTGCCTGGCTGGAGGCACTGCTCACCGTGGGAAGGTTTAATCGCTGCCTAACGCTGCGGGGCAGGGAGGGGAGAGCAGAGACTCTGCCTGCTCGGGAGCCTAGGGGCGATGAAGGCATGACCCAGAGACAACGGGACCTATGCATGGAGCAGAGGAGTGCTGGGGCCTAGGGAGACGCGGGGACAAGGCAGGGCCTCTGCAGGGCCCTGAGGCGCCGGGGCCGGGCCGCTCTTCATCACCTCCCTCAGAGGAGAGGAAGGCCCTGCGGGCAGGCAGGCCGCACCGCGGAGTACGGGGGGGGCACACAGGGCTAGCCTGCGCGGTACAGGTGGCAGACAACAGAAGGATGCTCGGCGAGGAACAGGCAGGCCGAGGCGCGAGGTGGGAGGCGAGGCGCTGGGCCGGTGGCGGGCTGAGCTCGCCAGCCAAGATGGCGGCGTCCCCTCAGGCATCCTCTTTGTCTGCAGCCACCGCAGTGCCGAGCAGGGCGCGAAACTGGGGCAGCGCGGCCACGCCCCCCGCCGGGCGCGCGGCTGCCAGGGAGGGCGGGGCGTCAGCAGCGCCCGCTCGGCCAATCAGTGGCCTCCACTTCCTTCCTTCTCACAGGGGCTCCCCTAGACGACGTCCTCCGCTCTCCCAACCAATCCGCGCCGTCTCCACCGCACTCCCAGCCAATCGGCGCCGCCCGTCGCGCCCCGCCCCCAGGTGGGGGAGGCGGGGCGATGCAGTTGTTTTGTTTCCTCTCCCTCCTCCTGTCGCGCCCGCCTCCGCGGGGGCTCATGAATATTAACAAGCGTGCCCAATCAGGTGTCGCGGCGGCGGCAGCGCTTTGGTGGCGTCAGCGGCCCCCGCCTTGCGGCGGGGTTAATCTGCATATTCATGAGGTGGGCGGCACGTCGCGTCTGCCTTTATAAGGCACCGCCCCGCCAGCCTCAGCGTACATTGCGCTGGACCTTTGAAGTAGCGTGTGGGCCTCACACATCCAGACACAGGTAAGCGCCCGTTGGGTTGGGTTAGGCCGGGTCGGGCCGTGCTGCACTGGGCTGCGGGTGGGCCTGCGGAAGGTCGGAGTTCAAGGGAAATGTGTGTTAGGAGTGGAGGGGGTGTTAACTGAGGTAGGTCTGAAGGAAGCGCCCATTCCGCGGTAGGGGTGTCTGCGGCGGCGGCGGGGAGCGTGGCGGAGCTGTCCCGGTTGTGTGCCGTGTGAGGGAAGAGGGGAGGGGAGGGGTGAAATGCGCGCTCGGAAACAAAATGGCGACGAGGTTCCACCGTGCAAAATGGCGGCGGGCGGGAGGCGGGGCCAGGGCGTGCGCCGACTGGGCGTGGAGAGAGGGCGGCTCCGTCGTGGCGTCATCAACGGACAGTGCGCGCGCATGCGCCTTGGCTCCCAGCCCCTCCCAGGGCTAGGTCTGCTGGCTAGGGCCGGCGCGCGTCTTGCCGAACTGCCGTGGCCACGAGCACTTGCCGAGGCTAAGAGTCCTTGCCGGGCAGTAAGAACAGAGAGGACTTGCCGCGGCCCCCTGCCTGGCTGCTGGGAGCAGGAGCCCTTACGGGAAGCGGGAGTTTTTACTGGGACTCCGCAACCCTGAACGAGTCCTAGAGCTGGGCTATAGCAGGACTACTTACCGGGCCACCGGCACCGGGGCCCAGGCCTGGGCCTGGGCATTTGGGAGGCGGGCTCTGGGCCTGGGCTGCAGGCCGCTGAGGGCACTGCCCCCGCCCTGCTGCTTGCCGGGATCCCGACTGCGGCTCCCCGGGGGAGGCTCTCGGTCCGCAGCAGCCGCGAGGCTGTTTCTCTGTCACAGAGCACTGGTTCAGTGCAATTCGCTGTATGTGTGGTAGCAGGTTGTAGGTCACGTTGCAACCGATCCAGTTTGTCAGACGTTGTGGGAATCCTTAGGTTGAGATTGTTTCTCATTGTGGATATCTTTTGACTTTTTTAGGTCAAAATGGCATCAGACGAGGGAAAACTCTTTGTTGGAGGTCTGAGTTTTGATACCAACGAGCAGTCGTTGGAACAAGTCTTCTCTAAATACGGGCAGATCTCTGAAGGTAAGGCTGCAGTGCTGAGCTGGGATGAACGATCTCCACTAACGTGTTTGGTTGCAAAGGTGCTGATTGGCGTTTTTTTCCATCTTTCTAGTCGTGGTGGTGAAAGACAGAGAGACTCAGAGATCCAGAGGTTTTGGTTTTGTTACCTTTGAAAACATAGACGATGCTAAGGATGCAATGATGGCCATGAATGGGAAGGTGAGCAGCTGCTGATTGATTCTTACAGCATAAGAGAAGTGTGAAATGTGTTTGTGCTCAGTATCACGTAGAAAAAGGATAAATACCAATGTATTAAAGTAGTATGACACTGACAAAGCAAGTTTTTATTGCTAAATGCATTTATTCAATCTGTATGACTGAAAAATACTGATGCTTTGTAGGGATATTTGCAGGTATTGTTTAAACATAGCATGGTGTTGTTGAGTTGATGGTTGGACTTGACCTGTGAGGTCTTTCCTAATCTAAGTGGTTTTATAACATCAATTTTCTCATGTAGTTGGTTGGTTTATGACCTGAAATAAGACCTAGTGATCTGTGGCACTGCTTAGCTGCCAGTGAAGCTATTAATTTTGCTGTTGCAATGCTAAAAGGTTGCTTTGTTGTCCTTGGCTAGTCTGTAGATGGACGTCAGATCAGAGTTGACCAGGCTGGCAAATCCTCAGAGAACAGATCTCGTGGCTACAGAGGAGGCTCTTCAGGGGGCAGAGGCTTTTTCCGGGGCGGCAGAGGTCGGGGCCGTGGCTTCTCCAGAGGTCAGTGTGTGTGGGAATGGCTTGGCAGTGCCTGAGGAGTGCCCGTGGCATTGGCAGAACAAGTCCAAGCCTGCTGCTCTGATGTCTGCTGCAGGAGGTGGAGACAGAGGCTATGGGGGCAGCAGATTCGATTCCAGAAGTGGAGGATACAATGGCTCCAGAGACTACTATAATAGCAGGTAGAGTGCTTGGGACTGCTGGGGGGTTGTTGCTGAGCTCTGTGTGGGTGCAAACCTCCCCAGGAAGGAGCTGAGCAAATGCCAAGCCCTTGCTTTGTTTCTCCACAGCAGGAGTCAAGGTGGCTATGGTGACAGATCTTCAGGAGGATCCTACAGAGACAGCTATGACAGTTATGGTAAGTCTTGCTTCACGTGGGAAGGCTGAGTCTGTGTGCTGTAGGAGCTCTCTAAACTTCCTGAGCCTGTACTGGAGTCTGGCTCACACTGTCCTGCTATTGCTGTTCTTGCCCATAAGACCCAATCTGCCAGGCTTTGGACGTGGTGGTGCTGTTAAAAAAGTTCCTAATTTGTAATGCATGTGTAGGAGTTGCTTGGAATCTTAAAGGCAGAGCAAAGTCGTTTAAAAAATACATTCCTCAAGCTTGAGACTACTAAGACCCAAAAAAAACCAAACCAAACCTTGGATGGCCTAACAAGCTTGACTCAAGGGTGGGGGAGTTTAGTTCTCTTGATTGGTGGAGCCAAAAAAAAAAAAGAAAAAAAAACTTAGCACGTAGCATTCTGGAAAAATAATGGAAAGGGAGTAAAATGCTGGAACTTGTCTATGCTTCAGTGCCTTTACAATTTGTGCCTGCTTCTTGTCCTCAGCTACACACAACGAGTAAAAATCCTTCCTGCCTCAAGATCGTCCTTCCAATGGCTGTATTTATAAAGATTTTTGGAGCTTCGCTGACATGGTTCTTGTGTAGTCCAACTCCTCCTCCTCTGGCCACTTTTCTAGTAGCATCAGTCCTAATCCTGTCCAAACGCAGCCTGGCAGCTTCTGACATAAGATGGTCTGAGGAGACTTGTCTTTGGAGAAAGCTCTGCTTTCAAGTGTTTTTAATATCTTTTTTTTTTCTGAAAGCACTTCAGATTTTGTTTTATCCTTCACGGTGTGAGCCAAGGGGTGTGGTGTTTTTTTTTTTCAGTTGGGGCCCCTAAGGAGTTTCTTTTGAGATAGAAAGGACCTTGCATTCAGTGTTCACTGGAAGCTGAACAAGCTGTGGACTTAATTCTCTTACTTTTTTTTTTTTTAAGTGCATTACCTTGGTCTTTTGTAACATTCCTTTAGTGTAGCAAGGTAGGAATGCAGCCTGGGTACAAATTGGAAGGCAAACCACCTTGATATATCTAAAGAGAAAACAAAGAACACTTTGCTTGTATGTTCAAACCTGCATATAAACGGTATTTTTACTGTTGTAACGATGTAAATGACCCAGAAATAGACTTGCTAACTTACCATGAGAAAAACAAAAACCAACCAACCAAGAGGTTCTTGAAAATGTTTATTTATATTGTCCTTTTTTACTGGAAGAAATGATGCATATTCCATTGCTGTTGTATTTGAAGTGGTAAAGGATTCTTGTATACAGTTTCTTTGGCTTTACGAAGCCTATTAAAAGACCACCTGAAATGAACTCTGCTCCTGACATGTACATTTCATTGCACAACACAGTCCTGCAGGATGAAGAAGAGCCTAAGCAGGAGAGGATGCCAGAGAAGACTAGTCTAAGATAGTCTAAGAGCAAGCCAGCTGCTAGAACCTAGTCTTTTAAGTCTTTGATGTGTGAATTGGTCAACATAACTTGGATGTAAGCATAACCAACCTTGTCTAGAGGCAGAGGAGTGAGAGTGTTCCACCTCAGGCTGTGCTAGCACTGCCAAGCTGAAGCCAGAAGTTGAGGGGATGCTGGAGTCAGGTGTAGGAGAATGGATGTGTCCTGCACAGACTGGAAAGCTTGTAGTGTGAAGAAGCAGTGCTTTAGCACCTGGGCTAGTTAGGAGTGCTGAATGGTAGTGCATTGCCGTGATTAGCTTAGCTCTGTCATTGCCTTACAAGTTCTAAGAATTCTTTGCTAGCATATGGAAACTGCAGTGTCCTTGGAGAAAAGAAGTGTTGTGCCTCCAACAGAACCTCTGAGACGAGAGCTGCTCTCTTGGCTAGTTCCTATGTGGAAATAGTCCTGTAATTCGAGGTAACTCCTTTTGCTCATGTCCGCATCCTTCCTCTTGTCGAGAGCTCATTTGAAAGTCTAATGTACCTGTCAAATAGTCTTGTTTTTGGCAATTTTGGTCAACAGATGGATTAAAACAAACAAACAAAAAAAAAAAGGCAAACCAAAGCAACTGTAACCCATGCCTATGCAACCTTTGGCTTGTGGCACAACCTGGGGTCCACAGAGCAGAGTTGGGCATGCAGTCGTGTCTTGCTAGTAGGTATGGAAGCAAGATGGGGAAAGGCCTTCCCTGACTCGATATTGTGTGCATCTATTTTGAGACTCTTCCTAGACTTCATTAAGTTGCTCACTTTTTAATTGTAGCTTTTCTTTGCCATCCTACTTGTTGCCATTAACTTTTATCCTATAGCCCACACTCCTGCCTCTAAGCAGCCATGTCCAAGTGGTTAAACTCTCTGCTTAGGGGATCCAATGATCCAGCTGGGGCAGCAAAAGGCATCAGCCAGCCCCAGGAACAGTTGGCCCAGACTGTGCTGCTGTGGTGTGCTGGGTTCAGAAATGGCTTGTGAAACCCTCGTATCTGATGTGACTTGTCTGGGGGGGGAGGTGGGTGGCACTTGTTGATGAAATCCTCTGCTTGATGTCTGTAGTAATGCTTATTTGCTTTGGCAGGCTGAAGAGAAGATGCACACACTGACCCTGGAAGCTTGAGTGGGGATGCTGAGGGAGGAGAGAGTTCATTCTGAGCAAGCAGGAGCCAGGATGGGGCTTTGCCAAGCAGGTAAGTGCTCCTCAAGCCCCAAAACTCTTCCTGAGCCAAAAGCTTTGCTTCTGCTGAAGTCTGACTTGGAGCTGAAAAATCTCCATGGACTTGGCTGAAATTGACTCTCTCTAATTCTCTTTCAGCAATGAAATGCAGCAGAGAAGACTGAGGACAGCCAGTGACTAGAGAGATGGAGATGAAGAGCTTTGAGCAGTGCTGTGACTGGTTTTATTTGTGTAGATCAATGGAAATAAGTCAACTGAGCTAGAATAAAACACTGGAATGTGGGGAAAAAACCTTTGGATCTCTGTAGTTGCTTTCATGGGGAAAACAGGACTAGGAAGGATTGTGGGCAAGGCATGCAAAAGAAACTCAATTCTTTTGGTGTATAGCTGAGTAAAAGGTGCAAAATAAAGCATTGCTGCTGCCTGGGGAGGTGGGCAGAGGGTGACCTGTCCTGAAGGGCAAGGCTAAGGAAGGAATCTGATGCATCCTTAACCTTGAAGGGGTCTGGTGGAGCAGCTACCCCTGAAGGGAGCTTAGGAGGAGTCAGTGGAAACAAAGTCTTCATTAGCACAGAAAAGCCAAAGCTTTTCTGAGCCCATGCAGTCCTCTGACAGCTGGTGATGCCTTACCACTTGGGAAATAAATACTTCCCTGGGCCTGTAGAGAAGCTGCAGAGTCAGAACAAGTCTTTGTCCTAGCTTCAAAATGGATGATCTAAGAGCTAAAGCAGCCAAGCAGGTGCCTGGTTGGTGGTGGTGAGAAATGAGGGCTTGTCCTCTGATAGATGCTCCAAGTGTGGCAGCTGAGCTATGAGGATTTGTTGTGCTGACAGCTGGGAATGTTCTTGGCAGCTTTGAGCAGAAGAGAGGAGGAGGAGGAGGCTGCAATGTGAGACCTGAAGGCAGTAAGAAGGTTTCTGATGCTCTCTGCCCACTTTTTGTGTTAACCCAGCTGATTGATGGCTTTATCCTGCTTGTCTTCAGCCCTTTTTTGGACAGATTCTGTCAAAAGACAGCTGACACACTTCTTGGGGGCTGTACTTAGCCATTTGCCAGTGAGGAGTTTTGCCTGTTGATGGAGAAATGATAGGAAGTACAGGGGCATGAGGATGTGGGAAGCCTTCACTTGATGTTGGGTGACATATAAACCAAACTGTAAATACTCACAGCATTATTGGAAAGACCTTAAGCTGGCTATCTAGATGCTTCAGTGCAGCTAGAATCAATCAGTAAGTGCAAAAAAAGGGCTAGTTTGAGGAGCTGTTCCTTAGGCATTGTTAATTACATCACTGCAATAAGGAGTTGTGGAATAGCTACCTGCAGGAACTGGATGCAAAATCCAATCTCCTCAAGAAGGTGCTCAGGGGCTTGATGTGATACCTGGCAGGGACCTATTTCCACCCAAAATGCTCTTTTTCTTCCAGTCTAAGCAGCTGCAAGCCCTTCCTGAGAGGGAAGCAGAGCTGTGCTTCAGGGTGGCTGAGAGACTCCCCAGGGCTCCTGTGGAGAAAGAAGGGGAGGGTTAGAAATGCTCAGAATGCTCTTTGGTTGGAGCAGTGTTCAGCCCTGGCTGGGAAATCGCTGTCAGGGGAGCGGGAATGAGGCCCAGGAGGGGAAAATGGTGTCCCTGAGGTGAGGGAAAGTGCTGTGAGGTGGAAATGGTGACTCTGAGGGGGAAATGGAGGTCATGAGCAAAGGAAAATGATGACATTCAGGGGAAAAGGACAGTGCTGAGGGGTGAGCTATTTGCTGGGAGAGGGAAAGAGTGGCTGAGGGCAGGAAATGGTGGATAAGAGAGCGGGAAACATGCCCCTGAGAGGAAAATGGCTGCCTGAGGGGAGGGAACGCTGCTGTCGCGTGGCCGTGGCGGCTCGGAGGGACAAAGCTTGCACATGAGCGAGGGAAAACGATCGGCTTGAGGCGAAAAGTGCTGGTCAGGGTGGGGAAACAGCAGCCCTGGGCGGGAAATGGGGGTCCTGAGGGAGAAATGGTGGCTGCGAGGGGAGAGAACGAGGAGCCTGAGGGGAAATGGCGGCTCCGCGCGCGGGAAATGCCTGCCCTGAGGCGGATCGTGGCGACCCCGGGCAGGGGGAAAGCAGCCTTCAGGAGCGGGGAAAACACCTCCCGGAAAGGCGGAACTGCGCTGCCGGCTCCAGCCCAGCCCGGAACGGCACTGCCCCGGAACGCGGCGTGCGGCTCCGCCGGGCCCGACCGGTACCTGCACGGCGCAGCCCCGTCCCGCTTCTTCCTGCGCCCGCCCCGCGCTCCCCGCCATGCTGCGGCCCGAGCCCCTCGGCCTTCTCCCCTTCCTTCTCCTCCTTCTCCTCCCGCACGTCGCCCAGCTCTCCGAGCCCGTTCCTCCTGCCACCGCGAGCTCGCTCAACAGCACGGAAGCGCCGCGGCTCGGGGCCGCTAACGGGACACAGCCCGTGCCGCCGGGCTCGGGGCTGCGGCCGGGCTCGGGGCTGCGGCCGGGCTCGGGGCTGCTGCCCGGCTCGGGGCTGCCGGTGCTGAAGCGAGCTGTGTACGTGCTGAGCGCCCTCTCCTTGCTGGCCGCGCTCTACTTCCTCCTGCGGGCGTTCCGGTGAGTTGCTGGCGCACCTCGGGCCCTACCGGTCCCTGCTTGCCCCGGCACCGGGCTGTGTCCTGGCCCTGCTTGTCCCGACTCCCCCATCCCGGTCTAGAAGCCACCGTCTTCTTGTCCCAGTTCCCCTATCCCAATCTAGGAGCCACGTCCTGCTTGTCGCAGTTCCCCTATCCCAATCGCCGTGTTCCTGTCCCTACTTGTCCCAGTTCCCCCATCCCAGTTTAGGAGCCGTGTCCTGCTTGTCCCAGTTCCCCTATCCCAGTCTAGGGCTGTGCTCCTGTCCCTGCTTGTCCCAGTTTCCCCATCCCGTTCTGATGCCATACCCTGCTTGCCCCACTCCACCCCCCTGGGCTTGTCTCCTGGATCCCACTTCCCCCTCTCTTCCAGGCCCTAGCTTCCCTGTGCCTCCCTCTGGCAGGCAGTGTGGGAAAGGCTTCTGTTAATTGCCTGTTGTAATTAGCAGTGATGAAACAGCTCCCCTCAGGCCCAGGGGTGCCTGCCAGCCCTGGGGGAATACTGAGTGCTGGACTTTGCTCCTCAGCCCACATCCCCTGGCAGGCTCTGCTGTGCCCAGGAGCTCACCCTGTGCTCTCTGTGTCCCCCAGCCCTAGGTCAGAGGGACCCAGGAGTGAGAGGAAAACTCGTTTCAGGTTGAAGAAACCCCAGAGGAAGAAGTATGGGCTCCTGTCCAGCCAGGAGGAGAGCATGCAGCTGGCTTCCTTTGACAGTGATGAGGAGACTGTCTTTGAGAGCAGGAACCTGAGGCGGTGAGAGGGCTGCCCATCCTCCTCCCCTCCCTCTCCTCCTCTCCCTTCTCCAGGGGCTGAGGCTCCTGGCACACTCTTTAACCAGAGCTGCATACATTCAGCTCCTCTGTGGGGTCTCTGGGTGCTGCTTTGTCTCTCCCCTTGCTTCCTTTGCTGCCCCAGGGCACTCCAAGGGATGTTTCTGGGGTGGTTTGGAGCTCCTTGTGTGTTTAGCAGCCTGGAGGAGGCAGGAGGCAAACAAGCTGAAAATGTGAATCATTACCAAAGTTGGGCAACTCTAGAATTGCCAAGCCAGGCAACTCTGGGATTACAAAGCTAGGCAAGGCTGCAGGGTCTGGTTTAAACCCAAGATAACAAGGATGAAAGGTCCCCAAGAAGAAGACACTGATGAGTCTCTGAGTGAGCTCTTGTTGCTATTAGCTTTGGGCATTGTTCTTGCAAGGCTTGGGCAGGAGCTGGGACAGTGCAGGAGTGATCCAGGACTTAGTGACAGGAACAGAATGTCTCTGGAGAGGCTGTGCTGAGGCTGGGAGCTGGCTCAGCTCAGGGCCTGCCTCCATGCTCCCTCTGAGCCTGAGTCTCTTCTCTTTTCCAGGTGATTTGGGAGCAGCCACAGCAAGAGCTCACACTGAGCCAGGAGATGCAAGGCCATTTGCTTATTAATGACTGTTAATGACCAGGACAAAGCCTTCCACAGCTGGGGCCAGGGCCAGGGGACCAAAGCTGTTCTCTTCACCTCCTCTGTGGGGAGAAGCATGGCTGGGAGCTGAAGCTGCAGAGGAGAACTGACTCCAGGATGAAGGCTCAGCACTGCCAATCTCCCTGCTCTGGCCTCACGCTGCAGCTGGGCCTAGCCTGTTGGTGTTTTCTAGCTGCTCAGATCCCTCTCTGCTGCCTGGGGCTGTCAGCTTGGAGGATTGGGCAAGTGGATTCCTCTTGCAGGCTGATCTGCAACATCAGCTTCCTCCTGCAGGATGTGTCTCTGCTTTGCAGAGCTGGGAGAGCTCTTCTCTGGGACTCTGGGGCTGGCTGTGTGCACACACACAGGAGCTTGGGCAGGGAGTCAAATGCTTCTTAGGGTGGCAGAGCTAGCAGGTGATCATCTATCCAGGCCATTCTGTGTTATCCTTGGCTGCTTCTGCTGCAGGAGCAAGTGCAGAGCTGTGGGAAGGTTGTTTTCAGGCAGATCTGCTGCTCAAGTGGTGAGAACATTGCCCAGCCTGAGGGGAAAGGCCCTGTCCTGAGCACAGTGGGCAGAGCAGATCCCTGTCCTTCTGTCCCACTCCCACCCAAAGCTGCTTGTGCCTTGCTTAGCAGAGCCCAGGCTGCTTCCCCTGAGGCCAGGCCCTGGCAGGGATGGCTCCTGCCTTTGACTTCCCTCTGCAGACACAGCACTGTGCCAAGGCCAAAGAGCTTTGCTGCAGCTCCATAGGGAGCTGGGAGCCTGCTCCAGCATCCCGAGAGAGCTGAGGGGAGCTGGGAGCCTGCTCCAGCATCCTGAGGCAGCTGAGGGGAGCTGGGAGCCTGCTCCAGCTCCTGAGGCAGCTGAGGGGAGCTGGGAGCCTGCTCCAGCATCCCGAGGCAGCTGAGGGGAGCTGGGAGCCTGCTCCAGCATCCCGAGGCAGCTGAGGGGAGCTGGGAGCCTGCTCCAGCATCCCGAGGGAGCTGAGGGGAGCTGGGAGCCTGCTCCAGCATCCCGAGGCAGCTGAGGGGAGCTGGGAGCCTGCTCCAGCATCCCGAGGCAGCTGAGGGGAGCTGGGAGCCTGGAGCAGCTTCCCCAGGGCAGGCTGGGGTTGGTTTTCTGGCCAATGCCAGCCCAGCTGCATCCTGCTGCTCTTCTGCAGGAGCTCTGGCACATGCAGAGAGGTTGTCAGCAGTGCTGCCAGGTGAACAGCACTTGGATGTGTTCTCCTTTCCTCTCCTTTCTGCCTGTGCAGCTGCAAGTGTTTGCTCTCTGAGGCTCTCAGGGATGGCTAAGTCTGGCCCTGGGCTTAGGGCTTGGGTTCATCCTGCACAGCTCTGGGAGCTTCCCTGGCTCTCCAGCTCCTTCCTGCTGGTAGCTTTCAGCTACCAAACAGGCTGTGCTGCTCTGAGCTGGTGGGGAGCTTGTTCTCTGCTCTCAGGTGCTGGGGGAGCTTGTTCTCTTGGCTCTGGAGTTGCCTTGGCTGCCAGGAGCAGTGATGGGTGAGAGGGAGCACTGGGTTGGTTCTGAGCTGCAGCAGAGCCTTTGGGTTTTGCCCTGCTGGCTGCTGAGGCTGTGGGCAGGGCAGGGAGGGGAGGGATGCTGCTGAGCCAGGGCCTGGCTGGGTGCAGAGCTGAGGCTCTGTGCACACAGGCATGTGCTCAGAGGGGACAGCATCCTCACAGCCTTGTACATGGGAACAAGTGGAATAAAAGCATTCTGCTTCACCCAGCTGCTGGGGCCAGTGTCCTGGAGGGGTCCTGGGGGGGGTCCTAGGGGACTGGCAGCCTGGGCCAGGCCTTGGCAACTCTTTTGGGGAAGGAATTGTTCCTCATGCCCAACCTAAATCTGCTGAGGTGCAGCCTGAGGCTGTTTGCTCTTCTAGTGCTTGTTCCCTGGGAGAAGAGGCCATCCCCCTGGCTCCAGTGTCCCTCCCTGTGCCCTGCTGGCAGCAGTGCTGGGGCAGGCAGGGAGCTGGCACCCTGTAGATGGCACTCACAGCCCAGACATGCAGCAGTCCCTGGACAAGCTGCCTGCCAAAGGCAAGGGAGCCCTGCAGCAGCCTGCCAGGGAGCTGCAGGGGAGCAGCAGGCTCTGGGCTGGCTCCTGGGCAGAGGCTGTGCTGCTCCCAGGTAGCACCGCTGGCCATGGCCTGGCTGTGTGCAGGGCTCCTGTCCTCCACTCTGCTCCTGCCTGTGCCCTCAGGGATGCCTTGGGCTGCTCTGCAAAGCTCTGGCTGCCCACAGCCACCCCTGGGGCTGCAGGAGCTCTCACCCAGCCCTGGAGCATCCCCAGAACCCCTGGTGCTGCAGGAGCTCTCACCCAGCCCTGGAGCATCCCTGGAAGCCCTGAGGGCTGCAGGAGCTCTCACCCAGCCCTGGAGCATCCCCAGAACCCCTGAGGGCTGCAGGAGCTCTCACCCAGCCCTGGAGCATCCCCAGAACCCCTGAGGGCTGCAGGAGCTCTCACCCAGTCCTGGAGCATCCCCAGAACTCCTGGGGCTGCAGGAGCTCTCACCCAGCCCTGGAGCATCCCTAGAACTCCTGAGGGCTGCAGGAGCTCTCACCCAGCCCTGGAGCATCCCCAGAACTCCTGAGGGCTGCAGGAGCTCTCACCCAGCTCTGGAGCATCCCCAGAACCCCTGAGGACTGCAGGAGCTCTCATCCAGCCCTGGAGCATCCCCAGAACCCCTGAGGGCTGCCTGCTGGCAGTTACTTTCTGGAGGGGAAAGAAGAACTCAAGCCCAAGCCTTCTGCCTGTGCTGCAGCCAGGCCAGAGGCAGCTTCCATCCCTGGAAGCACTCAGAGGCACCTTGGATGGGGCTTGGAGCAAGCTGGGCTAGTGGAAGCTGTCCCAGGGTTGGAGTGAGATGATTTTTAAGGTTCCTCTTGACCCAAACCCCTCTGGGACTCTCTCTCTGCTCCACACTCCAGGCTGGAGCTCTCCCTGGGGCTGAGGAGCAGCTCAGGCTGGGATTCCAGGCCCAGACACAAGCTGGCAGCATGGATCTGCTTGGGATGCAGTGTCAGCTGCAGCTGAAGTGCTGCTCCTCATCCCTCCCCTCCAGGGCCAGAGCTCTCCTCCTGCTCTCTGGGCTCACACCTGGCTCTCAGGAGCCTTTGGGGATGGAGTTGGGGTTTTTGGGGCTGAGTTCTCTGGGTGCTGTGTGGAAGGAGAGATGCTCCAGGTGCCTCCAGGTCACCCAGGGAGGGGTAAAAAAAGAGAAGAACAGCATTTCCCTGGGGGAAAGGATGTTTTGTTCCTGGATTTCAGGAGGTAGCTTGCTCCAGGAGCATGGAGAAGCTTGGTGCTCCCAGCTTGCATGATCTGCATGGCCTGATCTCCATCCCCTGGGCTGGGAACATTCCAGCACTGTCCCTGATGTCACCATGAAGCCACCAGGTCCTTGGTGCCCTGCCATGGAAGGGCAGTGCTGGGGGGGTCAGGGCTCTCCCTGTGCTTGAGGAAAACTAAGGAGAACATGAGGAATCTCCTCAGGCCTGGGCTGAGCAGCCCTGCACGAGATGCTCATGGTGAAGTGTCCCAGGCTCTTTGTTCCTTCCTCATGCTCTTGCTGGTGGCTCCAAGCACTCTCAGGGTGACCATGGCTCTGGGAAGTGGAATTCCCTCCCCAGCTGTGTTTCCAAAGGTGCTGCCAGCATCTCCAGCTGCTCCAGGGAGCACTTTCCTTGCTGAGAGCTGCAGACAGGCTGGGGAAGCTAATGCTGCTGTGCTCCATGGGCATGGGAGCTGCTGGAGCCTCCTGGCTCTGCCTCTGCTGTGGGACAAAGTTGGGAAGGAGCTGGAGATGCTTGGCAAGGCACTCTGGAGTCTCCTCTGATGTCTTCTCTGCTCCACACAGCTAAGCAGGATGCTTCTGCCTAAAGAGAAATGAGATTTACTTAGTTGCCTTTGTGTCTAAATCCTCCTTCTGATCTTTATTTTCCCCCCTTCCCTGATGGAAAGGTGACTGGAAGTGGCACTTGAGCCACCAAAGCCTTTCCTTTGGAAACAGTTGTTTTTGTTTTAAGCATTTTTGAAAGGGACTTTGGCAGGGAAGAGTTTTCCTTTCAAGTTCCACTGGGGAATAGAAGTAGAAAGAGAGGAAATGATCATAACTGCACTGAGAACAGCACAGGAGCTCTTTTTGTCTTGGAGTGCCAGAGCTAATTGAAGAAGGAATTCACACAACAATTCCTGCAATCTAAGGAGGAGTAAACATGAAAGGGGAGGCAGAGCTGCTGCTGCATGCTAATGTGGGGCTGGGGGGGAAGGGAAGGAGACCCTCACTCACTTCATCCTCAGAGGAGCAGCTCCCAGCTTGCACTGATCCCAGAGATGGAGCCAACCTCTAGCTGGGGACAGGAGGAAGCTGCAGAGCACCCAGGCTGCTGGATGTGGATCTTCCCCAGGGCTTCAGAGAGGCTCCTGCTCCTCCAGAGGTGCTCACAGGCAATTCCCAGCCCCCTGCCCGAGCTCAGACTCTGGGATACAGGGAATTGGGATGGGGACACTGCTGCTGCTCTCTGGCAGCCACTGTGTGCTGCTGAAGGCTCAGCAGGCCCTGGGCACCTGTTGGCTCCAGTGTGCTGCTTCTAGGCTATATTCTGAGCTCTCTTTTGTTGGCCAGTGTTATTTTTGTCTGCCTTTCTCTCCCTGCCACATCAAACTCTCTCTTTCTGAGCCAGAGCTGTCAGCCTCGTGCCCTTTGTGAAGTGCAGCAGAGGTTGGGCAGGCAGCTCTTTTTCTTTCATGGATTTTATCCATGTGATAACCTGAGCTGCAGGGGAAGGGAGGGCTGGGTGTCCTCAAGGAACGTTCCCATTCCTTCCAGATGTGTGTCCAGTGGTGGCTCAGGACACTCCAGAAAGCCACAGTCACACCAAAACCACTTGGAGCTGGCAGGAACATCCCCGTTGCTTTCTCAGCCTTCAGCTGGAGGTATTCCCTGGGAGCTCTTTCCTTCCAAAGCACAGGAAAGCACACCCAGGGAAGCTGTTCTTTCTGCCCAGGGAAGGAGGATCCAGGCCCAGCAAGAGCTGCTTTGCCCAAGGGCACCCAGGGAAGCAGTGGCACATCAGAGAGCTGCAGCAGCAGCTTCTCTTCCCTGCTCTTTGGCTCCCACAGCCTCTGACAGGATCCCCAGCCTCTCAGAAGAGGCAATGCAAGGAGGTTTCCAGGGAAGCAGAGCTGCCAGCATCTCCTGAGCCAGCTCCTCTTCCCCTCAGTGGCTGCAGAGCTTTCTCCTCTGCCTTTCCCCATCCTCACACTGCTTCCAGAGGCTCTTTGCTCTCCTCCCTTTCCCACAGCTCAGAGCCATTCTCCCAGCTTCAAAAGGTTTACTAATTACCCTAATGAGGTCAGGAGAGACCAAAAGCTTCTGTGTCTTAAAGCAGGGGTGGGAGGGGTTTGGAAATGGGGGAAATATCCTGCCTGGTGCCCAGGCTGAGGTTGTCTGGCAAGGGAAAATCTCTGCCCCTGCTTGGTCTCTCCCATCCTTCCATCTCCAGCAGGGAGGAAGAAAGAGAATGTGGACAGAAGGTCTCCAACGTATCAAACAGCTTTTAAAAAGAAATTCCTTTTGCCTGTCAAAAGAACAAACAGATACACCAAAACCTGTCAGAATTAGTGTTGGAGTAATTGCAGAAGCTCTCCAAGGTTAATGCTCCATTAAGGAACAGCTCTGGCGCAGCTAAAAGCCAGGAGCAGACAGGTTGTCAAAGGCTTGCTGGAGATTAAAGAGCTGCCTTCCCAGCCTAAACTCTCCTGTGGATGCTCTTGGCAGGGGGAGGGAGCTGCAGCCTGTTTGTGGCTGGAGATGGCAGCAGCCAGGACTTGTGCAGCCATGGAGAAGCATGACCCAGGGCTGGAGATGCTGCTGAGCAGAGCTGGCTGAGCTCCCTGGGGCTGCAGAGGATTGCCTCTTCTTTAAAGGCTCCCCAGCTATGTTTAGCCCATTCAGGCTGAGTTTAGCAGCAACTCAAAGCAGGACACAGTGTTAGCCCAAAAGTGCAGCGTGGAAGCATCCTGGTTTGGTCTGAGCAGGGCTGGGGGGTAGGGGGGGAGCCCATGCAGCTGAGGATTGATTCTGGTTGAGTTTCAGCTAGCCCAGTGGGGTTTGCATTGGTTTGAAATGGAGCTGGGGCCTGATTTAATCTCTCAGGCCAGTGGAAGGCTTATTTCAATAGAACTGACCTTGATTTTTCTTTTGTGGAAGAAAGGAAAACCGTTGCTGCCTTGTAGAGAGAGGCAGCACCCTCTGTGCCCCAAGCAGTGCCCTGTGGAGAAAGGGATTTAACAGGCCTGGCAGGACACAAGAACAGCAACAGCATCACCTTCTCCTCTAGACCTGGGCTTGCAGCATCTTGCAGCAAGGCAGTGACCTCTCTCAATGCCTGTGGGTCTGAGCCTGCCTTTTCAGTGCTGCTAAAGCAGAGCTTTGTCTGCCAGCATCCTGCCCTCAGGGAAGGTGCATGCAGAGAGTGGCAAGAGGCACTTGAGCTCAGCCAGCCTTGGCAATGCCATGCTGAGCACCATTCCCAGCCATTCCCAGCCCAAGTGCCCTGCTTGTAAACAAATGGCCACTCCAGAGGAGCCAGCAGGGTCCTGCTGCTGCCCTTGATCTGCATGCAGCCACGCTGGGGCTGCTTTCAAGCTCTTGTGCTGCTGCTAGGAGAGTGCCTGAGATCCCTGCCAGCAGCAGCCCTTTGTTCTGCTCCATGCTCTGCACACAGATGCTGAGAGCCAGGCCTGGGCTGTGCTGTGGCAGGGAAGGCTGACGAGAGAGTGGAATGAAGCAGGGAAGGAAGGGAATGTGATGAGGCAGAGACTGTCTGGAGGGAGGAATGGCCACAGCCTCCCAAGGAGAGAGTGGAATGAGGCAGGGAAGGAAGGGAATGTGATGAGGCAGAGGCTGTCTGGAGGGAGGAATGGTCACAGCCTCCCAAGGAGAGAGTGGAATGAGGCAGGAAAGGAAGGGAATGTGATGAGGCAGAGGCTGTCTGGAGGGAGGAATGGGCACAGCCTCCCAAGCTCTGAGCCTGACATCCAGCTCCAGCACAGCCTGGCAGGACATGGCTGGGAAGTTACCTTGGAGGGAGAAGAGTCCTGAGCTCCTTGGGAAGGGTCAAGGTGAGGGGAAAGCTCTTGGAGAGGAGAGCTGTCAGCAGGGAAAAGGCACAATGTCCTAAGGAGAGAATGAAACCTTTCCTCTTCCTTTCTTTTGCTCTCCTGGTGTCATTTGTAACGATTAGACCTGGGGTGCAGCACAGGCAGACAAAGCAAGAGCAAAACAAGGCTCCTGCACAGCCCCTGCCTCTCTATTAAGTCGATTTGCATTCCTAATCTTCATTTGCCGTTATTATTTTTCCCCCTTGTGCTCAGTGAGTTGATATTAGCATAAAGTCCCTTTTTTCTTGTTTTCTATTCACGCTCAAGGTCAGAGACTTAGCGAGACACCGACGAAAACAATCTCCTCCTCACCCTCTTTTAATTCTTTGCAGAAACATGTCCTGGGGATTTTAACATAACAATTGCTGGGAAAGGAGGAGGGAGACCTGAACAGAGCCCTGTCTGTGCTGGAAACGGGAGCTGCCCAAAAGAGAGATGCAAATCCAGCACGAGGAGGGAGGGAGAGAGGGAGGGAGGATGGAGCTGGGAGCAGCACCACTCCTGCCTCCTTTCTCTTCCCTGCAGCTGTGCCATGCCATGCCCTGGGCCAGGTGCCTCGGGATGTCCACACCTGAGCAGCCCAAGGACAGCTCTGAAGCCCAGGGACACCTCCCTGAGCTGGGAGCAGCAGCTGGCACTCCTGCCTTGTCCCAGGACATGCTCCGTGTGCTCAGCCAGGACACACCTTCTCCTGGCTGCTTGCATGATGCTCCCCTGGGTGGGAATGATGCTTCCCTGGGTGGGAATGATGCTTCCCTGGGTGGGAATGATCCTTCTCTGGGTGGGAATGATGCTTCCCTGGGGATAGATCTCCAGCTTATTGGGTTTCTTGTTTCCAAGCCCTGCAGCTGTAGGGATGCTCCATGTCTAGGGATGGAGCACAGAGCAGGTGAGAGCATCATCCAGCCCCACTGCCATGGCCAGCTCTGCAGCAGCACCAGGCCAAGCACAGGCTCCTGGGGCTGATTCCAGAGCTTGGGAAGGCACAGGGAGCTGTCAGAGAAAGCCTCAGATCCTCTCCATCCTGCTGGGTCACTTTGTCCTGGGAAACCATCTCCCTCTCTGCTTCTCAGCCTCTAACCAGGAGCAGGAGCTGTGCTGGAGCTTGGGCACAGCTCCCAGGCTGAGCTGGGACAAGAAGAGCTGAGTCAAGGAGTCTGCTTTCCCCAGGCTTAGAGGATTAGAGGAGGAGGGAAAAGCCTCAGCTGCTGGCTGAGGGACAGCCTGGAGCAGCTCCTGTGCTGCCCATGGAAGAGCTGGGCACCAGCTGGGCCTGGGCCTGGGCTCCAGATCCTTGGCAGCTCTGTGCTTGGAGCCTGGCAGCTGCCTGTGGGATGAGATGGGATAGGGTAGGATGGGGTGGGATGGGATGAAGGGGACCCACACTCTGCCCCACCTGAGCTGGCTTCCCCTGAGCCCTTCCTCAGAGCCTGTGGCAGCAGGAAAAGCAGGCATGGAGCACAATGTCCTCCTGGGGCCTGAGGTGCCTGCAGCTTCCTGTTGGCTCTGGCAGGGAGGAGGTTGGATCTTGGTGTGTGCTGGAGCTGGGATGAATTTCACATGGATGAAGCCAAGTCAAGCTCCCCTGTCAGGAGCAGCTCCTGGAGGCAGGCAGGCCCTTTCCTGGGAAGCAGGAGCTGGATCCTGGCAGATGGAAACCACTGCTGCTAATGACCCAAACTGCTCCCCAGGGAGCTGCCTGGCAGTGGACAGGGATCAGCGTCAGGAGCCAGGCTGGAAATGGGGCTGGAAGGGCTGGGATGTGCCTGTTTCCTGGGAGCACAACTATGTCTTATTTTACAGAATGGGGAGGTTGCTGCTGTTTGCTGTGTGTGCTGAGGATGCTCCAGGGCTCTCTGTGCTCAGAGTGTTTTCATGCCCCTTTAATGCTTCAGTAACCAGTCTGAGATGCTGCCTCTTGTGCCCCAGCACAGCACAGAGTGCTCCAGAGCGGAAAGAGCATGCCAGGGAGATGGGAAAGGAGAAGCAGAGACACTGTGAGGAGAGACAAAACCAGGGAGAAGTCCTCTTTGCTCTCTTTCTCTCTGCACATCCCAAGCCCTCACTGCTGGGAGGGCAGCAAGCTGCTGAGGATCCTCCTGGGGCTTTGCTCCCTAGCTCCCAGCCCTTCCCACAGTGCTGGGACATGCTGGAAGGGGAAAAGATGTTCCCTGGGCTGCTGGAGTAAGGCCATGGGAGGAGGGATGCAGATGTTTGGGTTTCATCAGCCTTTCCCTGCTGTGCACAAGAGCTAACATCCCTGAGAGGAGCTTGGATGTGGCTCCTAGCTCCCTGTGCTCTGCCTGCTCCAGCTTATCCCAGCTGGCTTGGACTGGCTGATCCCTTCCAGCCCCTAACCTTCTCTGATTCTGTGGGACTTGTGCCTGTGTTTCCTAAGCTGAGGGAGAGGAAAGGGAAAAAGAGAGGCAGGGAAAAAGAGAGAGGGAGCTTGGAAGTTTTAACCCAAGCAGGCGAAGTTTGTGCCTTCTCCTCCTCCTCTTGCTGCTGCTGCTGCTCCCTCGCAGCACCGAGGGGCTGCTGGTGGCTCTGGCTTGTGAATTCCAGTCATTCCCTGCCCTGCCCTCTGTGTATTCCTCGCCGGCACCGCTTGCCCTGCGCCTTTGATGTGCGCGGAGCCAAAGCAGCGCCTGGGGCTGCCCCAGCGCATCGTGCGCTGCGAGGCAGGGGCCGGGGGCTCCCCCGGGGCTCAGCTCTAATGAGCATCTCCAGGCAGCCTGAGCAAGGCTGGGCGAGCACGGGCCCCCCAAAGCCGCCGGGGCTGCTGCCGAGCTGAAAGGGAGAGGGTTTTGTTCTGTCTGAGCCGGGAAGCACAAAGACAGAGGTGATTGGTGTCAAAGAACTCGCAGATGGAGAGGCTAAACTGCCGTTAGATTCTCCCGAGCTGCGAGGGGAGAGATGTGCAGGGGAAGGAGCCAGAGGCTGGCTGTGCTGGGAGGAAGGGGATGGAGATGTCTGTGTGCTGGGAGCTGAGTCATCACTCTGCTGCTGATGCACTGCAGGCCCGTGGCTGCTGGCAGGGCTGAGCTGCAAGCCCTGGCCTTCCCACCTGTCAAATGAGATCATAACTGCCTTATTTCCCCCCAAAAACCCTGCTGTCAGCTGGACACTGTCGGTAGGGAATTCATCCCTGGGTGGCTCCTTCTCCTGAAGATGCTCCAAGCAGGTAAGGGCCGAGATGCAAACAGCTCTGTATCTGACTCCTCTTGAGAGCCTTTCCCAGCCCAGGCTTGTGGGGCAAAGCTTCAGGCTCCACAAGAACCTCCTGGACCAGAGCAGCAGAGCTGTGCATCTGCTGCACTTGCTGTGGGCCAAAGTTACTGAGCTTACAAGGGTTCAGATGGTCCCAGAGAGGTTCTGTTTGAGACCAATGTGTTGGGCAGGCTGCAGGCAGCTGGCTGGGCTCTGCCTGCAGCTTTATGCCATACACAGCTCCTGCTCCCAGGGCACTGCTGCAGTAGCCACACTGTTAGCCACACTGAGTGCCTGGGGAGTCTGACCTGGGGCAAGGCAAGGTCCAAAGGCATCTGTGTCCCTGCAGACATGGCCCTGGGGCTGCTGCTGGTGGCCCAGCTCCTCTCAGCCCCTGCCTGATGTGCCAGAGCTGCTGACTCCCCTGCAGCACCTCCGTTCCCTAATTGCTGACAGTTATTTACTGTAAAGACAGGAGCACACGCACCAGCAGCTCTGACAACTGGTGTCAAAACCCCACCAGAAACTCTCTCTTTATGTCTTTATTCCTCTTCCCCTCAGCAGTCCTTCCTCTCTCTCCCCTCGGGCTGCTGCGTTGCTGCCATGCCCTGGGGGGTCTCCCCCA
>VWZO01016116.1:181758-193365 GCA_013396975.1 Bucco capensis
CGCCGGTGACAGGCGGCCGCTGGCGTCCGGTGAGAGTCGGGTCCCGCTTCAGCCTCCGGTTCGCTCCGGTAACCGGAGCTGGGAGTCTCCCACCGGCTGCTCTCCGCTCCCCAAAGTTCTCTGGTCCCCGGGGGCTGCGGCAGCCCCGGGAGCATCACCGGCGGGCGGGTCGCTTTCCCCGGGGGTAGCGGGGGCTGCGACTGGGCTCCCCCCGCAACTTCGGGCAACTTCATCTTCCTTCTCCCCACCGGTGTCCCCCTCCCCACAAACCCCTCTGCTCCCTCTCCCGGGGACAGTCGGTGAATTTGCTGCAAAAAACCCCCCAAATACGGTACAAAGTGTCTGGGGCTACCGGAGGGGGTTACAAGAACCATTGTGGGGGGAAAACAGTGAGCTGGGCTGGCTGTGGGCTGCTGGGCTGGGCTGGGCTGGGGGTGCCAGCCCTGCTATGTGTGCCTGCTTGGAGTACGAGGTGCCCAGCTGGGCTACGGGTGCCCAGCCCCACTTGGGGTGTGGGTGCCTATCCCTGCTCTGGGTGCTGGCTTGGGGTGTGGGTGCCTATCCCCAGTGTGCTGTTCCCCTTTGGAGTGTGGGATTCCCAGTTGGAGTGGGTTCCTGGGAGCTGGGGGCAGCCCATCCCTGCTGTTGCCCTGGAGCAGACCTGGCTGCTTGCTTTAGTTTCTCTGGTGTCTCTTTGAATTTAGATTTTTTTTTTTTAACCTCCTTTTTTTTTTTTTCCCTTCTCCCAAGCATCCATGTTTTTTTCCAGCCAGAGTTTCATTTCCGTCGCCTTTCTTTGTTCCTAATTTTGAGGGACCCCCCCAAAAAAAAAGCTGTTGGGGAGTTGGAGGTGAGGGTGGACTCTGCCTGGCTCAGGTGGTTGTGACCCCCAGCACCCTCCAAGTCCTTTCTTACCCTCGCACACAAGCCCCAGGCTCGGAACGGGCCCATTTCTGGGCATTCTTGTAAAAGACAAAAAAATAACCAACAAACCTCCCCCCAAAGCCCCATTTCCATCTTCTCCTCCCTTAATTAACTGAGGTTACCGTGCTCCTGGCAGTGTCCCCCACAGAGCCGAGCAGGTTTGTCATGGGGTGATGCTGGCTCCCTTCTGCCCTGTGCCTGCTGCCCTCACCCTTGGGCTGTTGCATTTTTGGGGTGAAACGAGTGGTTCTTTGTCCCTTGGCACCCTGGGTGCCACCTTCTCCTCTCCTGGCCACGTCCTGGTGGCACCATCGCCGTTGGGTGAAGTTCCTCGTGGCCACGGGCACCCGGAGCTGGTGGGACGTGCGTGGGGCTGAGGACCCTCGTGAGCATTGGTGTGTGTCTGTCTGTCTGTCTGCTCACCATGTGTCCCCTCAGGGATACCAAGTGGGTGCCATCCCCCTCCCCAAATTAGGGCAGCCCATCCCTTTGTGTGCGCGGTGCCTCGGCTGCCCGCGGTCCATATGGATTTTATTATCCCTTTCACATTTTTGTGGGGGATTGCAAGAGGCAGGGACATTGTTTTTATGATTTTATTTTTTCTGTGCCCTTTGCAAAGTTTTTGGTTCCAGTTCCTGCTCCTCCTCAGCTCAGCTCCCACACTTTGGGCTCTTGTTGTTTGTTCTCCCAAATGCCAAACGTGTGTGTGTGTGTGTGAGGTTCTCCCCCCCAGCCCGGTCCCGCTCCGGCATCCCGGATGGTGGAGATGAGAGCAGCATATGTGGCTGAGGGTGAGCACCCAAGGGCTTCAGTCAGGGTGCTGATGGCCAGAAGTAGCCTTTGGTGCTCGGCTGAGGAGTGTCCCATCACTGGGAGGTGGTGGCTGTGACCCAGCCCCAGCAGCCACCTGCGTCCCCGTCACACACACCAGGATGGGGATTCATCCTCAAAAATAGGTGGTGGTGCTTCACTATCACAGATAGATCCAGAGAGAGATTTTTCCCTACATCTAGCACCAGCAGGGAAAATATTTGGGAGGGGGTGGGGGGAAATAATGAAGTAGGGCTGAGAGAAGGGGCAGGAGGGAAGAGCAGACAATGGCTGGTGGGCTCCAGGCACGTCCGCAGCACCAGGCTCTGACCCAAATGTGCCCGACCTGGGAGCGCCCGCGTCGCAGTGGCCGAGGAGCTCGGGGCTGGGGCTGAGGAGATTTTCTCTGGGCAAGGTCTAACAAAAATTGCCATCGAGTTTTCGGCTCCGTTCGTCACCGAAGCCAGCAGAGCTGGGGTTTTGTCTGGCTCTGGAGTTGCTGGAAGATCAGCTCGTCCTTAAAAATGAAGAGCAAGCTAGATTTGCTTTTTCTGGTCTCTTCTTTTTTTGTTGTTGTTGTTGTTGTTCTCCCCCACATTAAAAGGGGAAAAAATCAAAAAGGATTCCAAGTAAAATGAGGCAAACACCCCTGTCCTCCCCTCCCCAGGTGGAAATGCTCAGTGCTGGTTTGAATCTCGTTGAATTCCTCTGGAGGTAAATATTTTTGCCCAGGTTTATATTGCAATCTCTCTTTTAGAAGAGGCAGTAATCAATCTCCTGGTCAATAGCATTTGCCCAGATTTAGAATAATTCCATAGTTCATAATTGGGTCTCAATGAATAAAAAGTGGGACCTGGAGATGCTGAACCACTCGTGGTGGATTTTTACAGGTTTATTTTATTTTAGATGGTTTTGTCAGCCTGGATGTGGAGAAGGACACAGAGGCAGTGTGGGCTCCAACTCCTGGGGCAGCCTGGAGATGGCCGAAGGAGGAAGAAGGAATCCTCATCTCCCATAGGCAGGGAGGAGGTGGATTTGTGCTCTCCAGATGCAGCCAGCCTGTGCTACCTCCATGGGTGTGGGATGTGTTGGCAGAGCCATGGGTGCTCCGTGTCCGGGGCCGTGTGCCGGCGGATGGGAGCAGGAGCTTAGCAGTGCTCTCGGCAGCTCCGGCATCGCGGGCAGGGATCAGGGATCTGCTCTGGCATCATGGACAAGAATCTGGCTGGGGCAGGGCTCTTCCCTCCACAGGTTCTTGGGGTGCCGTGGGGTCCTTGTTTGCAGCTGGTGTGATCAGAGCTGCTCAGCCATAGGGTTCCTGCTTGGATTTGCAGCCGTAGGAGCTGACAGGAGTCGGAGCATCCTCCGGCGGGATGGCATTGCCCTGCTGGGCTGGGAGCTCCAGCACCAACCCCCTGAGCTCACACAAACCTTGTGCCGCAGCATGATTTAGGATGAATTTTGGGTGTACCATGGTGCAGCAAAAAATTAGGGCTCTGGGAAAGCACCACACAACAGGAGGGGGAAGATTGGTGGGAAGGAGCGAGCTGTCCTCGGAGTGTCCCTGATCCTGGCAACTCCTGACCCATGGAGCTGCCTCTGGAAAGCTCTAGAAGGCCAAGGAAGGACAGAAGGTTTGTGAGGTGTTCTCATCCCCCACGGCTCGGCACTGGGCAGGTTGCAGCAGTGCTGGGATGAGAGTGTTCCTGCAGCCCAAGGCGATGCCCGGCCATGCTGCCGAGCCTTCTGTATCCAGAGAGAAGGGAAGAGGCAAAGTCTTAGGGATTTTCCTCTTTCTGTTTACAGTCACAGGCATAAATGCTGTAAATGGTCTAGATTTTACCCGTGGCCTATATTTAACTGTGAGGTCATTTCCCCGCCTTGGAAGGCTTATTTTCTAATTCTTGGGTTGGGGTTTTTTCCTTTTCTGTGTTTTTTTTCCCCTCTCTGGTGCTGTGAGCACAGCTGGGATTGCTGTTCTGCTCCTCTGCATTCCCCAATCCCAGCAGCAGGAATGGTTCCTAGCCAGGGGATTTACCGCAGCTGGCGAGCGATGCTCGGGGACAAACAGCGGTGGCAGAGCAGGACTTCTGGGGAGGTCCTTTTTGGGGCACCCTGTCCTTTCTATCAGCAACTGAGGGGTCCCTGCTGCTGGGATGGAGGAGTTGGGGTGTCAGGGATGTGTCTTTAGGGGTGTCTGGGTTATGCTCCCTGCTCCGTCGCCTTTCCTGCCCGCTGCCGTCTCCCATTCCGCAGCCCTGGCACCCGCTGGAGCTTTGTCCAAGGGTTTGGGGTGAGGAGAAGCATGGCAAAGCCCTGAGCAGGCAGGGCTGGGGCTGCCCACAACCCAACATTGTGCCTGCCTGTGTGTCCTGAGGGCTGGTGCCATCCCATGTGTGCCAGCTCTCTGTTGAGGCAGTGAAGATGACACAGGTCTGCTTTATTTCCAGGGACATTTGGTGCTGGAGAGGGGTGGCTGAGCAAGAGGACTGGGCTTGGGGAGAGTGTGGATGGTGCTGGGTTTGGTGCTAGCCCTGTTATGGGGATGGTTCCTAAAGCTTCCACATCCCAAAGCCTCTGTGTGTCCCAAACCCTCCATGTTGTGGCTCTGTCTGGGGCTGCCTGGGCTGAGACCTTTGGGGTTGGCTCCCAAACTTGCATCCTCCCCAATCCTATGCTCCCGTAGGCATTGCCCCAGGGTCTGCAGCAGCCTCTCCAGAAACACACCCCATGCCCCCTTGGAGGGATTTTAAGGTGAATTTTCTCTCCAGTGCTGGGATGGTTCCCATTTCACCAGCAATCTGGGATGGTTCCCATTTCTCCAGCAGGCTGGGATGGTTCCCGTTTCTCCAACAATCTGGGATGGTTCCCGTTTCTCCAGCAGGCTGGGATGGTTCCTGTTTCTCCAGCAATCTGGGATGGTTCCCATTTTACCAGCAGGCTGGGATGGTTCCTGTTTCTCCAGCAATCTGGGATGGTTCCCATTTCTCCAACAATCTGGGATGGTTCCTGTTTCTCCAGCAGGCTGGGATGGTTCCCGTTTCTCCAGCAGGCTGGGATGGTTCCCGTTTCNACTGGCAGGCTGGGATGATTCCCAGTTCAGTGCCAGGCTGGGATGGTTCCCAGTTCAGTGCCAGGCTGGGATGGTTCCCAGTTCACTGGCAGGCTGGGATGGTTCCCAGTTCAGTGCCAGCCTGGATCCCCTCACTGGGCACACCAGGCTCGGGCTGCTGGGGTGGTTTGGAGGATGCTGATGCTCAGTCCTGTCCTACATCATCGTGCACAATTGCTGCTCTTGTAGTTCCCCTCTGTTCCCTTTGTGCTGAGCTCCCTTCCCAGCTCTTTTCCAGCCCGTTAAGCTGTGTTAGCTATTCCTCAGCAGCCCAGGTCTGCGGCGAGCACGGTTAATGGAGAGCAGATACAAACAGGGCCAGCATCTCCCACACCATTTGCTCTCTCTCTGCCCATCTCCATCTCCTTGCCTGTCCCTTCTGAGCCACTGCAATTCCATCTCCCTGCTGGTGGCACCTTTGGTTATCCATGAGCTGCATCCTGATGTGAGGAAGGGGCTGGAGGTACTCGGGGCTGGTCCCTGGCATGACTTGTGCTGGTGTGGGGAGGCACAAAGGGCAGGGAGATGCCTTCAGCTACCACTGGAGAGCTTTGGAAGTTCTCATTCCCATCCCTGGGTGTGCATAGACATGTATGTGTGTGTGTGCATATGTATATAGGCATGTATGTGTGTGTAGAGATGTGCATACCTAGGTCTGTAGACACACATATGTGTGTGTAGACACATACAGAGACATATATATGTGTGTAGATGTGTGTATGTGTCTATAGACATGCACACACACATCCATACACCTAAATAGCCCAAATGGCCATGCAGCACCCACCAGCATGGGGAGGGAGCACATGCCTGGAACCCTCCCCATGCCACACACAGATCCAGGATGTCCCTGTGGCCTGAGGGGTGTCAATCCATTGGGAAGGCAGATCCCAGCAGGCAGCTCTGCTCTCCCCTGTCTGTGTGCACACACCTGTCCCAGCAGGCCAGCCCTGCCCCTACCTGTGTGTGCCTGGCAAGGTTCAGCTGTCAAATGGCAGCAATTGTTCTTTAAATAGCTCCTCGTGCCTGATGGGGGAAATCTCACTGCTTTTGTGTTAGATATTAATAACGATGATTTTGAGAGGCTTCATTTTCATCCTGGATGTTTTTATCTCTGCTCAGGGGAGAGATCTCACCCTGCTCTGCTGGGTCTGATAGGGTTGATGGAAGGCAAGAGCTGGGTGCTGTTACCTTCAGCCCCAAAGAGCACTTCAGATTCTTTTGCCCCTTGCACCGTGAGCTATNGTGCATATGTATATAGGCATGTATGTGTGTGTAGAGATGTGCATACCTAGGTCTGTAGACACACATATGTGTGTGTAGACACATACAGAGACATATATATGTGTGTAGATGTGTGTATGTGTCTATAGACATGCACACACACATCCATACACCTAAATAGCCCAAATGGCCATGCAGCACCCACCAGCATGGGGAGGGAGCACATGCCTGGAACCCTCCCCATGCCACACACAGATCCAGGATGTCCCTGTGGCCTGAGGGGTGTCAATCCATTGGGAAGGCAGATCCCAGCAGGCAGCTCTGCTCTCCCCTGTCTGTGTGCACACACCTGTCCCAGCAGGCCAGCCCTGCCCCTACCTGTGTGTGCCTGGCAAGGTTCACAGCTGTCAAATGGCAGCAATTGTTCTTTAAATAGCTCCTCGTGCCTGATGGGGGAAATCTCACTGCTTTTGTGTTAGATATTAATAACGATGATTTTGAGAGGCTTCATTTTCATCCTGGATGTTTGTATCTCTGCTCAGGGGAGAGATCTCACCCTGCTCTGCTGGGTCTGATAGGGTTGATGGAAGGCAAGAGCTGGGTGCTGTTACCTTCAGCCCCAAAGAGCACTTCAGATTCTTTTGCCCCTTGCACCGTGAGCTATCTGAGCCCCAGCCCAGAGCCTGGCCACGTTCCTGTGCTCACAGCATCATCAGGGCACCCAGAGCAGCCCCAGCCTTGCCTCTGAGCTCGGGGATGCTGACACTTCCAGCAGCACCACCTCCATGCTCCAGGCCTCCTGAGCAGTGCTGCTGACGCTTTGGTCTTTGCCAGAGGAGTCCAGGAGGCCTCTCCAGAGGCAGGGACATGCTGAAAGCAGAGCTGGTGCTTCACTGGTGTCTTTGTCTGGGTGCAAACTCTTTGCCAGCAGCTTGCTGAGTCCTTGGCTGCTGCCAGTCACCGGGCTTGGGGTACCCATTGCTGTCCCCAAGGTGCCACCAGGCTGAGTGGGAGCTGTGTCAGGGTGGCAGCAGCACCCATGAAGCAGGAAAGCTGGGAAGGGATGAGGCTGTGGGAGCAGAGCAGCCAGGAGGTAGCCAATTTAGCTAGCCCTGTGTGGTGCCAGCATCCAGGGCAGGGTGATGGCACCCAGCACAGTCCCAGCTTGCTCCTGGGCACTCAGACTGGTGCTATTTACTTACTTCTTTCTTTATCTCTCTGTTTCCCCTCCTTCCTCTCCCCCTGTGCTTGTTGCTGCTGCTGTGGCTGGGCTGCTAAATAGCTTCCCATTGTTTGCCAGCTAATTACCTCTTCATGAGGCTTCCTTAGTCCAAAGGGGAGCAGAAGGTGGAGGCTGCCCCGGGGGGTGAAGGCAACCCTGCCTGCCAGGGCAGCTGGGAGGCTTGGGATTCCCTGGAGCCTGCAGGGACACGTTGGGATGCTGTGCAGTTGTGGCTTCCTTGGCTGGCCTGGTGAGAGCCAGGAGCTGCTGGAGCTTTGGCCCAGGGAATGGCTTTGCCCAAAGGTCTCGTGTTGAGCCCCAAACTTGGTCCCTGCTGGTGGGACATGTCCCCAGCAGCCCTGTCTGCAGGGACAAGGGACCCTCAGGCCTTTCAGCTTGGCTATAGGTGCTTGAAGCAGAGTTCCTCTGAGCTCATCCCTTGCTTCCCTACACCTTTGGTGGGATCAATCCTGCTGTGCTCCTGACTCTCTGCCACCCCTTGTTGAGAGGCTGGGCTGCTGGAGCTTTGGGCTTGTGTCCCTGTGCTGCCAGCCCTGGCTCCTGGGCTCTGCTGTGCAATCCCAGCAGTGAGCTCAGTGCCACAGAGCAGTGGCTCTGCATGGCTCGTGTGCTGGGAACAGGGAGACCCTCCGAGCTGCTTCCAAGCCCTGCTGGGATCCATTGGACATCTTCCTTGGGATCCTTACTGGAGCAGAGGATGCAGATAGGAGCAGCCATGCTCTTTTGTCTTTTTTCTTCCTTATCAGTTTCTTTCTTCCTCCCCTCTCCAATTTTTGCCCTCATTCCACATCTGCTTTCCAAGGCCAGGCCGTTGGAGCAGCAGTGGGAGATGCCACATTGCCCAGCTGTGTCCTGCTGGGGCTGTGCCACGCTGAGATCCCATGGGATGCAGCCGTGGGCTCCCTCGGCACCTCAGCTCAGCCTCACCTGCCAATTCCCTGCTTTCCTTGGCATTCCCTTTCTGTTTGGGGGCTTCCCTGGTGTTTTCCTACCTGGAAGGAGCTGGTGCCACAGGGAGCATCAGGGATCCATAGGGATGTGTGCTGGCATTCCCAGTGCGCTGCTGGAGCATCCAGCCAGTATCCAGCCAGTATCCAGCCAGTATCCAGCCAGTATCCAGCCAGCATCCAGCTAGTATCCAGCCAGTATCCAGCCAGCATCCAGCCAGCATCCAGCCAGCATCCAGCCAGCATCCAGCCAGCATCCAGCTAGTATCCAGCTAGTATCCAGCCAGCATCCAGCCAGCTAAACCTGGAGACTGGGGATGTGAGTAGAGGAAGCTGCTGGCATTCCAGCTCCTTCCCCACCTCCCAAGGAATTCAGCTTCGGATCCCAGCTCTGGTGTCCAACAGCTGACTCTCGGTCCCCGGGGCCACCAGCTCTGCCAAAAAGGCAACTGAATTCCAGAGGAGGTTTGTAAGGAGCAGGGATGCTCCATTGGATCCCCAACTCCTTCCTTCTCCTAATCCATCAGGATCCTCTCCTCCATCCATTTGCTTATGGCAGCGTTCTGCCTCATTCCAGGGGGAAGATTTCCTGCTTCCCTCAGTGTGTTTTGCAACCAAGTTTTTTTGTAGGATTTATGATTTCTTATTTTTTTCCTGCAGAAGAGGAGAAATTACTTGTAAAATGGGTTTATTCCTTTTTTTTTTTACTGGAAAGCAAAACCTCTCCATGTGCTGGCAAACAGATAAAGTCTTTAGGCAGCACTCAGCCCAGCTCCAGCCCTTCATTCGTGCCTCTCCCTTCCAGAGAGGTTTGATTCAGAATGGCTGGATTTAGTTCTTATTTATTATTATTTTTAAGAAGCCTCCTTCATATTTGCAGGAAAATCAAATCAGCCAAGCCTGACCCTGGGGAGAGCTCCAAAAAAATAAGCTCAATTCTTCTTTTTTGCCAATCTTGTTTGCACTGAGAAGAGAAAAGCCCAGGACCTCTCGCCCCGTGCCGAATCCGAGCCAGACAGGATTAGTGTGGTGGCTCCCAGCTCTCTGCTTCCATGGGGATGGGGACAGCACTGGCAGCTCTTCCCTGAGCTGGGATGCTGGCAGGGAATGGGATGCTCCTGTGGGATGTGAGGGGGCTCAGGGTGAGGATGGGGACAGGTACTGACCGTGTGCTGTGTGTGGTGCATCCAGAAAGGATCAGACGGGGTGATCTTGGATTGGGCTTGGTGATCTGTCTCTTCCCTTAAGGATTCTGTGTGATTGTGTTTCAAATTGGTGGATTAGCTAATTGTGCTCCCTGGCCATGGCTCAGCCTTGCTGGTGGCACTGTGGCTGTCCTTGTCCCCTCGTGCTGGCTCAGCCCTGAGTGACTGCTGCCGGAGCCGTCGGGAGCTGTGGTGCATCCAGAAAAGGATTGGACTTGGAGATCTTTGAGATCTCTCCCAACCTTAAGGATTTTGTGTGATAATTTAGGATAATTTAAGGCTCAGTTAGCTAATTCTGCTCCCTGGCCATGGCTCAGCCTTGCTGGTGGCACTGTGGCTGTCCTTGTCCCCTCGTGCTGGCTCAGCCCTGAGTGACTGCTGCCGGAGCCGTCGGGAGCTGGAGCAGCTCTTTGCCTGTGGTGCATCCAAAAAGGATTGGACTTGGAGATCTTCGAGTTCTCTCCCAACCTTAAGGATTCTGTGTGATAATTTAGGATAATTTAAGGCTAAGTTAGCTAATTCTGGTGGCACTGTGGCTGTCCTTGTCCCCTCGTGCTGGCTCAGCCCTGAGCGGCTGCTGCCGGAGCCATCGGGAGCTGTGGTGCATCCAAAAAGGATTGGACTTGGAGATCTTCGAGTTCTCTCCCAACCTTAAGGATTCTGTGTGATAATTTAGGATAATTTAGGATAATTTCAGGCTAATTGTGCTCGCTAGCCCTGTCCCAGCCTGTCCCAGCCCAGTAGCCATCACCCTGCTGCTGGCTCCGTGGGTGTCAGGTCAGCCCCGAGCCAGGGCCATCGGCAGCAGGAGCAGCTCCTTCCCAGCCAGCTGGATAATCCCAATTATTATCTGCTTTCTGGATCAGGGTTGCTTATTAAACTTGGCACTGCTGGCTCTGCCGTTCCAGCCGCCTGCCTCGGCACAGGGATTGAGCTCCTGCCGCCTCGGCAGGGAAATTGAGTGGAAAAACGTCGGGCACATCCCCCCCGGGCTGGGGATAGCTTGGGAGAGCTTGGGAGAGCTTGGGATAGCTTGGGCTAGCAGTTCTGAGGATGCTGCTGCAGCCCCAGATGGTGCAGTGAGCCCATCCCAGGGCTCTGTCTGTCCCTCTGCCTGTCCATCCAGGGCTTTTGTGGGATGGGTGCTTGGATTTGGGGATGCTTTGGAAGTGGTGAGTGATAAGCATTCCTAGCCACCTGTGAAGGAGTTGTTGTTTTCCTCTTGCCCTGGAATTAAGGGAATGTTTTCCTGTCTCCTCGCCCTTTCCCACTGGGAATTTCAGCTTTCAGGCCTTCCACTTGGAATTCCCTCGTTTCCCAGCACTCCACTCTCCTGCAGTGCCTTGCTAACCAATGCTTCCTCCCGTGTTTTTCCTGTGAATTTGGGGTTATTTCCACCAAGACAATTTTTCCACAGGCAGCTCCGGAGCTGCCATTCCTTGGGAAGGAGCTTTTCCCAGCTCCTGGACCAATCCTCAGCACAGCCACAGTGCTGCAGGTGGGAGAGGAGCAGGCATCCTCCTGAAGGCTTTGGTCCTGGGGAGTTCACTGACATTTCCCTTTGCTCAGCTGGAAAACTTGGAGCTGGGAGGTTGGTTGAGCAATTCCAGACCCAGCCAGGGTGTCTGATCCCACTGGGGATAGGAATGTCTCGGGGTCCCTGGAGCAGCTGTGTGATCCTGATCCCACACCAGGAGAGAGGAATCATCTCCTCTCCTGTCTCTCCTCTCCCCACAGCTTCTCCCTTTAGTTCTGATCCCAGCTCCTCCTCCTCCTCCCCTTCCACCATTTTCCTTTCTTTCCAACAACTGCACAAACCCTATCCCTGCCTCTCCTGCTTCCCACAGGTCTGCCTGGCTGCTCTCGTGCCCAGCTCCCTGTTTTGGGCTGGGATCTGTCCCCTGGGATTGCTCTGAGGACAGGGCAGGCTCCAGCATCTTTATTCAGGGCTAGGATTGTTATCCTGAACGGGACAGCCTCCTGCTTCAGCCACGGCATCCAGCCTGGATATCCTGCAGGCTCTCTCCTTGGGTTCCCTGACATCATTCCCTCAGGATGGTCAGGATGTGCCACGTTCCCTGTGCCACGTTCCCTGTGCCGCGTTCCCTGTGCCACGTTCCCTGTGCCACGTTCCCTGTGCCA
>VWZO01016116.1:254550-277569 GCA_013396975.1 Bucco capensis
TCCTTCTCCTTCTCCTTCCCCTTCCCCTTCTCCTTCTCCTTCTCCTTCTCCTTCTCCTTCTCCTTCTCCTTCTCCTTCTCCTTCCCGTTCCCCTTCCCCTTCCGCTGCCCCTTCCCCTTCCCCTTCCCCTTCTCCTTCTCCTTCCTGTTCCCCTTCCCGTTCCCCTTCCCGTTCTCCTGCCCGTTCTCGTGCCCGTTCTCGTGCCCCTGCCTCCAGTTTTTCCTCCGTGTCTCTCGCAGTATTTGCACGAGCATGGAGTTGTGCACCGGGACCTGAAGCCCGAGAACCTGCTGTATGCTCACGTGGCCCCGGATGCTCCGCTCAAGATCGGTGAGTGCCGGGGAGCTGTGCCAGGGAATGCATGGATAACGGGATATGCATGGATAGCAGCATCTCTCCCTCCCTCTGCCTCCCTCCCAGGTGACTTCGGCCTCTCCAAGATCCTGGATGAGCAGGACACCATGAAAACTGTCTGTGGAACCCCAGGATACTGTGGTGAGCTGGGGGGGGGGCAGGGAGGCTGCTGCCTGCCTGAGGCCTTGCACAGCTCACTGCATGTGTGGCTTGGGAGGCACTGCTCGAGATCACTAGGGATCACAGCAGCAGCTCCCCACTGGATAGGGGAAGGAGAAGGAGAAGGGGAAGGGACAGGAGAAGGGGAAGGGATAGGAGAAGGAGAAGGAGAAGGAGAAGGGGAAGGAGAAGGAGAAGGAGAAGGAGAAGGGGAAGGGGAAGGGGAAGGGGAAGGGACAGGAGAAGGAGAAGGGGCAGGAGAATCTTTGAGTGCCTCCCAATCCACGAGGAGGTGGCAGCAGCAGCCCAGGAGCCAGCACAGGCATGGAAACCAGGAAGCTGCTGTGAATCCCAACCTCTGCTTGCAGCTCCTGAAATCCTGCACGGCTTTCCCTATGGGCCAGAAGTGGATGTGTGGTCCGTGGGAGTCATCACCTACATCCTGTGAGTGGCTGTGGGAGCAGAGCAGAGGGAAGCTTTGCTCCAGCTCCACATGAGCTCAGCTCCTCTCTCCCTCTCTCCCTGCCCCAGGCTCTGTGGCTTTGAGCCTTTCTTTGATCCCCGAGGGGAGCAGTTCATGTATGGACGAATCCTGAGCTGTGACTACCAATTCCTGTCGCCGTGGTGGGATGAGGTGTCCCTCAATGCCAAGGACCTGGTGAGCAAAGCAGCAGAGGGAAAACCCTTCAGCTGCATGGCTGCAGGGATAACAAGGGAGCTGCAAGTGCAGCACTGAAGCCTTTCCTGTGTGTTTTGCAATGGGTGCCAGGTCAGCAAGTTGATTGTCCTGGATCCCAAGAAGAGATTGAGTGTTTCCCAGGCTCTGGAGCATCCTTGGGTCACTGGCAAAGCTGCTAAGTTTGCTCACATGGACAGCACACAGAAGAAACTGCAGGAATTTAATGCCAGGAGGAAGCTGAAGGTAAGGACAAGGAATCTCCTTGAGCCTTGAGGTGACTCCTGCTCCTGGCTCCTTGTGCAAGATGCCTTGGAGCCACCAGGAGCTGCTGTCACCCTAGCCCACGAGAGGCCAGGGAAAGGCACAGGTGGCATCATCCCTCCTTCCCCACGCTGCCAGGGCCAGGCTGCCAAGCTCTTGTTGTTCCTCTGTGTCTTTGCCACAGGCTGCCATGAAAGCTGTGGTGGCTTCCAGTCGTTTGGGCAACCACAGCCACCAAATCCACAGCCCCCCCGGGACTCTGCAGACCCCCTGCTCCAGCAGCAGAGAGGAGCTGGGGGCTGGGCACAGTGCCTGTGCTGCCAGGAAGGATGCTGGCTGCACGAGCTAACTGTGCTCAGCATCCCTGTGGCACTCCTGAGCATGGGGATGGGAGGGGGGACAGCAGCCCCCCCCCCCAAAAGCAGGTGAGCAGCATCCTCCTGCAGTTGTCCTGCAGCTGGGAGCAAGGCTGCTGGACTCAGCACAGGAAGAGTTGTGGCTTCTGTGGCTGGAAAAAGATCCTCAGGGGCTTCCAAAGTGAGGTGGCTTCAGGACAGAGGTTTTTTGGAGGTTGCTGTAAATAATCCTCCAGGATTTCTTTGCTCCCATTATCCCTGAGCATCATTCCCTCTTCCTAGCCCCAGCTGTGCTGCAAGAGAAGCTTGGCAGGAGCCTTGGAGCCCAGCTGGATCCTAGCTGCAGCAAACCTGCTTCCTTCCTCATCCCCAGGGAGCAGCAGGTGACCTCTGCTTCCTCTCCATGTTCAGTTGTCCTTGTGCTGCATCTCACTGTGGATTATCCCAGCAGGAGGAGGAGGAGGAGGAGGATTACTCCAAGCTGGGAAGTGTTTGCCTCCTCAGGACTCAGCATCCAGCTCCAAAACATCCAGCCCAGCTCTTCCTACAGCACCTGGCAGGATTTGGGAACCTGGGCTGTGCTTTCCTGAGCAAGGACAAGGAGTTTATGGACATTTTGGTGTTTTTTTAATGGCTCATTTGACAAACTAGGAGTTTTTTGTAGGGAAACAAGGCTTGGAAGAGGAGAAGCCACATTCCACATTGGAGCTGGGAAGCCTGAGGAGTGTGAGCTCCACTTCTTGTGCTTTGCCTTGTCCACTTAGAACAGCTTTTTGGGGCAAGAAGGAAAGGAAGGAAATTGGTAGGCAAGGTTCCTTTCTCCAGTGGCTGTTGCAGGAAGGGAATTCTCCTGGGGCTGGCACAGAGGCAAAAGGCACACAGAGACTTTCCTCCTGACCCCAGGATGCTGTGCAAGGGCTGATCCATCCCAGCCAGGGCTGCTTGGGAAGCTGAACACACAGAGAGATTGGCTCCTCACAAGGGCTTTTTATTGGCAAAAAGATGAGGCCTCAAGCAGAAATGGGCTCAGTTGTTTGGTTTTTCCTCTATCAGTCATCCCTTCCATGGGGAAGCAGCTGCAGGGGGAGATTGCAGCCTGGAGCAAGCCAAGACTGATAAAGGAGGAGAAATGTGATCAGGGAGCAAGAGGAAACTTTCTTTGGCTCTGCTTTTTTGCCAGGAGCTGCTGCTGTTTGGAATGCAGAGAGCCTGAGCTCTGCTCTGTGCCCTTTCTGTCCTCCAGGCTCCAACTCCAAGCTCCTTCTTTCCTAACCCAGCTTTTACAAGACTCTTTTTCTATCCTTTGGGATGAAATCCTGATTGGAACCCCTTGCAGGAGCAGGGAGCAGTGCTGGCACATTTCCCTGCCCCCAGAGCACTCCTGAGCACTGGGAAATGAGGGATCAGCTAAGGAATGAGGAGTAAAACCAAGTGTCACCTGAAACAAAAGGACTTTGTCTCTTATCTCAGCAAGGTGTTACTCCACAAGTATCAGTGCTTCAAGGGAGGAGAAAAGGTGTTCTCCTCAGCAGTTGCCACTTTGCTGTGTGTGCTGTCTCCAGGCTGTGTTTGAGTCACTCCTAGAGTGGTGACATTGCCATTAGCACAGGGATTTATAACCAAGCATAGACACCTTAAATAAAGTCTCAAACCTCACAAGTTGGGCTCTGCTCCCTCTGTTCTTCCCAGAAAACAAGGGCTAAGAATTGACAGCAGCTTGCTGAAGGACAGCTATTTATTTATTGTTCTGTTTTTCAACCCATTTTCACCTGATCAGTTCTTTGGAGGCTCCCAGAGATTTGTCCAAGCACTTGTGGCATTGACAGAGATCTGTTTGGGATTGCTTCTGTGTGAACAACCCCACTCCCCCTGCCCCAGACTCTTTGTGTTGCACTGTGTTGTCCCAAATCAAAGCACACAGAAGGGTTGAGATAGCTGTTCTAGTCCAGTTCTGGGCACAAAAAGGCAGCAATTAGCAAAGCTAACACAACTAGTTACACCTAGAGGGGATATATTTGCACTATCTAGGATACTTAACATTCCAACTTAAGCACTCTTTGCCTCTGAAGTCACAGAGCATGCTGAGTGTCCTGCACATGCCCAGGGGGCAGGATCCATCCTGGAGGCAGCAGGAAGTCCTGGAGCTGAGTTTTCACATTATAATAAGCAAAGTTCAGCTAAAAGTCACATCTCTGAGCACATGACCAGAGCAATCTCCATGTTCCCTACTTCCAGGTTCATTTGTTCCTTTTTTCCTTGCTGTCCTGCCAGGCTCTGCTGACTCCTGCAGAGCACCTCGGCCTAGTGCTTCTTCCCAAAGGCTGCTCTTGTAGAACGTAGCTTTGCTTTTAATCCTTGGGGCCTGCCGGGGCCTGCTATGGGCCGGTTCGGGGCCTCTCGGAGCCTCTCGGTGCGGGAGGCCCCGGGCAGGTCCTCCCCACCTCCCCCCTCGGTCGCCATGTTTCCGTCCCGCCGACGCCTTCGCCGTTCCCAAGGCAACTACAGCCCAAGCGTAACAAGAAGTGACGCTAGACGCTCGGCGGCGGGAGGCGGGGCGTGCCCCAGAGCTCTCCAATAGAAGAAGACGTTTCTCAAAGAGGGATGATTGACGGGAGGAGCAGGCTCTCTGATTGGCTGGAGCCTCTGTGTGTGGTTTAGCGGCGGGAAGGAGGAGCGGTGTCCCCAGCGCGGTCGCTGATTGGCTGTCGCTGTGCCAGAGGCGGGCGGAGCATGCGCAGGGGCGGGCGGGGCCTGGGGCCTGGCATGGCGGGAGGCGGCGCGGGGCCGGGGCCTGTGTCCTCCCCGCCCACGGTAACTCCTTCCCGGGGCACTCAGGGGAGCGCGGAGCGGAGTATCGCACCGGGAGCGGGGGGGTGGCTGCTCACTTTACTGTGGGGCGAAGAGCGGCGGCCTGTTACCTACCCTCAGCGCGGTGGAGCCCTTGGCTGCAGGTGCCAGGCCAGGGCCCTCCCTCAGGTGCCAGGCCTGGGCCTTCCCTCAGGTGCAGGCTCTTACCTCCGCGGGGAGCAGTGAGAGGAGAAGCCGAAGCCGGCGCTGGCCGGGGTGGAGCTCCCGCAGCCTCGCAGTGTTCCTAAAGGCTGCGGTGGGGCTGCGCTCTGGGGCCTTGCCCTGGGCTCTGGGGCTTGGTGCTTCAGGTCGGTACCAAGAGCTTCTTCCCGGCTCTGGGCGCAGCACCGAGGAGCCTGAAGGCTTCGGCTTCGTGAGTAGAAGAAAGAACCCATTCTTGTCCTGAATGGGTCTTTCTTAAAGCCTTTCGAGTCGTTAGAAACGTGAGAGCTCCCTGGCCGGTGCGCTCGGGTTATAGCTGTAAGCGACCGGTAAGTGTGGGCACGGGGTGGTGGCAGATTTGGGCTGTGCCAAGTGGCCTCTGGCACCTGGGCTCGGGAGATGAAGGCCAACAGAGCACTTCTATGCCAGTGTTTTTACACTTCAACACTCACTTCTGTTGCACAGAGAAAGATTCACTGTTAAGTCTTAATTCTGGAGGAGGCATGGAAGTAATATCAGTCTAGTGAGCCTCAAGGCAAAAGGATGCAGAACTAATAACAAAATAAAGGAAGGCATAAATAGGCCCAAGTGTTGGGTAACTTTTGTTCCCTTTTTCTTCAGAGCAGGCTGGAATTGTCCTTCTCTGTGTCAAACAGAGTCATGACAGAGCAGGAGTATGTTCTCTGCACCTGGAGGAAGCGTTTGTGGCCAGCAAAGGTAAAGCAGATGCCCAGATGAGGAAAGCTTTTGGGGATATAACTTAGCAAAGGATGAAATGGAGCAATAAGAGATCCAAATAAAGATATCTAAGGCAGAGTGGTTTGGAGCTAAGTGATCCTTGAGGTCCTAATCATGCAACCAGCTGCCAGAGGATCTCAGTCCTTTCTGTGCTCTCCATGTGCAACATGTTGGTCAAGTTAGACTTCCTCTTTAATGGGTTTGTTGGTTTTTTTTTCCTCTTCAATGTAGGTCTTGTGCAAAAATGGAGTTGCTGGGAGAAGAGCTGCTGCTAGGGTGAAGGAAACTTGCTTTGAGGTTGAAATACTTGGCTTGAAAGAACAGTTGAGTATTCTTCTAGCTAACTGTCCTGTGTTTTGCACACTCAGACAGGAGCAATCAGTGTTGCCTTGAGCTGAAGATGCCTGTGGGCTGAGATCATTGCTTTACAGGAGGATCAGCTGACTAACCCCAAACCTGTTGCCTTTTCAGAGCTGCACATGCAGTTGTCTCTGACCTAGCTCAGGCACTCTGCCTCCTTTTCTCTTTCCTTCTGTGAGAAAGCACAGCTCTGGGGGGGTGGTGGGGGGGAAATAATAATGCAGGTTTCCTGCCAGATGGAAGCAGTGAGCTGGTGTTGGGAGCTGTGGTGTTTTCAGGCAGCCTTGTTGTGTTTGCAGGGTGCTTGTGAGCTGCACAGATGCTGTGCCCCTGAAGGAGGAGTGCATCGAAGACATTGCCTCCAGCTTGGGTGAGGAGAAACAGTCCCTGCCTTGTGTGTGTTCTCAGTGTAAAGCACATACCAAAACTCAGCCTGTAGGTGGGTTTGCATTTCAGAGAATCCCCAAATTCCACATGGTTTGGGCTGGAAGGGAGCTGTGGGGATGATGCAGTGTATCCTCCCTGCTCCAGCAGCTTGCCCAGCATCACCTCCAGCTGCCTTGGGAATCTCTGCACACCAGGAGACTCCCCAAGCTCTCTGGGCAGCCTGGGCCAGGGCTCTGCACCCTCACACCAAACAACTTGCTCCTGCTGCTCAGCTGCAAGCTCCTGGCATCCAATGTGTGCCCATTGCCCCATCCCTGGGCACCACTGAGCAGAGTGTGGCCCCTGCACCCATGGAGCAGCTCCCCTCTGGCTCTGCTCCCCTTTTCTTTTCCTCTTTTTCCATCTGATCCATAAAGTTTGACACACACTAAACCTTTTCAAAGCTCCTCTAGCCCTTCCCTTCCCTCCTGGAGTGAGCTGGAAGGAATGGTGAGGAAGCTTGGCTGTGGGAAGTGTGTGTGCTTTGCCTTCCTCAGGGATGACTTTAGGTCCTGCTGAGGTTCAGTTGCACCTTAAAGGCTAAGCTGCACATCAGCTTCCTTCTGTCCAAAGGCTGTAGAGCAAAGGACCCCCAAGTAGTGCATTTGTTGCCTGTTCCTCTCCCCAGAGCAGAGCACTGACTGCAGGGAGGCAGTGGAGGAGCTCAAGTATCGCCATGCTCTCAAGCTTGCCCTGGATCTGCTGGCTCAGAGTGGCTCAGGCACAGCAGCAGCCAGTGCCCTGGCCCAGGAGCAGCCTGCAGCAGCTCTGTCCTCTGCTCCCTCCCTGAAGAGTGGGGCACTGCAGGAGAAGCTGCAGCCTGAGGCTGCCAAGAAGAGAAGAGGACACAGAAATGCTTCCAGCCTGAAGACTGCTGCACAAAGCCAAGGCCACAAAGCTTCCACCTGTGAGGAGAAGAGTGGGGCAAAGTCTGCCAGGTGTGCTGCTGAGGACTTGGCTGCCAGAGCAAGCCCAGAGAGTCACAATTGCCAAACACCAGGATCCAGATCCCTAGCAAGACAGAAACCAAGCAAGCCCAGGCTGCTGGCACAGTCCAGCCCAGGAAATGAACTCTCCCTGAAAGCCAGGGAGGAGAAAAGGAAGCAAGGGAGCAAAGGACCAAGAGCTGCAGGCTGTGGGGCTGATTCCCCCCAGGCTCAAGCACAACCCTTTGCTGAGGAGAAGTCTCCTCCTTGGAGCCCCTGTGAGCCTGCCAGGAGGGTGAGCACCAGGAGTCAGCCTAAAAGGACATTCCTGGAGGATTCCTCCAGTAAAAGTGCCTTGGATGACCTGGAGAAAAGCATCAGTACTGAGAGTGAAAGTCTAGTGAAGCAACTGGATGGGAGAAAAAAGCCAAAGAGTTCGCAATGGATTAATGGAGACCAAGAGGTGGCTGCAGCTGTGTCCTCAGGCAGGAAAAGGAAAAGCAGGAGCTATCCTGGCCCTTCTGAGCCTGGGATGCTTTCAGAGAGCTTCCCCTGCCAGCCTGCAGAGGAGGGAGCTAAGAATCCTTCAGCTGTGGCTCCCAGTGAAGCTAAGCAGTTCCAGCTGCCTGCCTTGGAGGAAGAGGAAGGTGAGCATGTGGCTGGGGGCAGGGCAATCCTCCTCTCCTTGTCTAGCTCCCTTTGCTCCTCTGGTGAGGGAGGTGCTGAGGGCAATTCCTGTTGGTTTAAGCTCTGGAGAAGTCCAGAGTGCAGCTGCTTTGGGAGTGGGTGGCACTTAGGCTGTGTGCAGTTCTCCAGGGGGAAGCTCTGCTGCATTTCACACTTGCTTTGCTTTTCCTTGCTGCTGTGTGGTAGAGAGGAGCTGGGCAGGTCAGGCCAGGCCAGAGCCCTGCAGGCTCTGAGCTCTGAGGGTTAGGCACAGGGTGGAGGGGCTGAGCCCCTGCTAGCTGCTCTTCCACCCTGATGGGCACTGCTGCTCTTGGCAGGCCTGCAGTTGCCTGAGCTGGGTGCTTCCTCAGAGAGCCTGCCTCACCTCTCAGCTCAGCTGGATGAAGAGGAGGAGGATGAAGAGCTGCCCAGCATTTTAGCCCCTCAAGGTGAGAGATCAGTGCACCCTTCCAGGGCTCTGTGTGCTTCTAGCTTGCTTCCTGACAACTCTGGGCCAGACAGCCTTGTCCAGAAAGACAATCCAGCTTCGTTCAAGCTTGGAAGAAAATGCCTTAGGCAAAGGATTGGCACCTGCAGGCTGCTGGGCTGTGTCCTGAGGGGAATGCTCTCCAAGCACTGGGGTGAAGCTCCTGGGAGGAGGGAGGGAGAGCTCACTTGCTTCTTAGAGACAAATAACTGACTTCCTTTTCCCTGGCAGAGCCCCAGGTGATTGAGGAAGGAGTTCTGGTGTGGTGCAAGCTCAGAAGATACCCATATTGGCCAGCAGTGGTAAGAGCAGCTCCCTCCTTCTCCAGAAGGGCTGAGCCAGCAGCAGCTTCCCCAAGCTCCAGGGCCTTTTGCCTTTCTGGCCTCCTGTGGAGCTTGAAGGTTAAAAAACTCTTGCAGCAGAAGCTTTTCAAGGAGAACAAAAGTCAATTTACAGCTGACCAAAGCATTGAAAGCTTCCCTGAGGTGAACTGACAGCTGCTGGTGCTGGAGCACAGGAGGAGCTGTGAGCCTGCAGGGCTTGTTCCAGCCTCTTCCTGTTGGGAGCTGGGCTCCTTGTGCTCCATTGGGGGAATTCAGCTGCTCTAAGCTTCACTGTCTCTGTAACTCTGAAGTGAGCTGTAGGAAACCTCCCTGCTTTTGCATTTCTCCTCCTAATGGGATTTCTCCTTCTGGCAGGTGAAAAGTGTGAAGAGGAAGCACAGGAAAGCTTGTGTGCTGTTGATAGACAGAACTCTGAGTGAGAAGAAGAAAGGGTAGGTGTGGATTCTGATCCCCTGCTGAGCTTTGGGGCTCTTGGAAGCTGTTTGACTGACTCCCAGCAGGATAGGGATTGGAAAGGACCTCTGGGGATCACCTAGTGCAATCCTTAGCCTTCTCCAGGCTCAGCAGCCCCAAGCCTCTCAGCCTTTCCTCCTCCTGCGGATGCTCAGATCTCCCTAACCTCTGCTGGACTCTGCAGCAGTTCCTTATCTCCCTGGGGAGCCCAGCACTCCAGATGTGTCCTGCCTAGAGCAGAGCAGAGGAGGAGAAGCTCCCCTGAGCTGCTGCTCACACTCCAGCACACATTAGCCTTCTTATCCCTGAGGGCACATTGCTAGCTCATGGGCAAGGTTTTCTCTCCCAGCTCCAGCAGCTCTACCTCTTCCCTATCCTGCTCTCCCTTCCTGGCCCAGGGAACTTGCAGAAGTTCCTCTGAATTTCCAGGGAGGGCTGGAATTGCAGGAAAAGGAGGTGCAGCTCTCCTGCTTCTCTTTCCTAACTGTGTTGTCTCTCTTTGCTCAAGTTTCTCAGTCCCTCTGAAGAACCTCAAGCATTTTGACTGTGAGGAAAGGCAGGAGCTGATAGTAAGTATTGCCAGGAATGTCAGCAGGGATTAATCCAGCTGCTGGGCTGCCTCTGCTCACTCTAATGATGGAGAGGAATATGGGAAGGAGATCCCTCTGCAGCTCTGTTCCCTGCCAGTGAGGCTGCTGCTGGGCTCCTGAATCCCCTGTGTGTGTGGCAGGCAGGAAGCTGCTTGGCCTCTCACTGCTTCCAGAGCCTCAGCAGAGTGCAGGAGCCTGGATTGGTTAGCATGAGCTCTTCCTGCTAGCTGCTGAGTGTCCTAGAGCTGAGAGCTTGCTCCTGGGGCTGGGGCTGAGTGTCCTTGCCTTGCAGGAGGGAGCCAAGGAAGACTTCCAGCAGGAGATCGAGTGGTGCATCCGGCTCATCTCTGACTACCGCATCAGGATAGGTGAGCAGGGCTCCTCCTCCCTCCTGCTGCACAGCAGGGGAAGAGAGAGCAGCAAAGCTGGCAGCTTTGTTCCAGAGCCTTGGACTGAGCTGATAACTAAACCTCTTTGGACTTTCCTAGGTTGTCATTCCTTCATGGGATCCTTCCTGGAATATTTTGCTGCTGATATCAGTAAGTGAAGCTTTGCTCTGTCTGCTCCTGTGTCAGCAGTGAGGTGAGCTGCAGTGTTTGCACATGTCTGTCACTGAGTTTGCTATCAGGCCCAGGGAGAGGAAGCATTCCAGTGATTCCACAGCATTAATCTCCCTCTGAGGCTTCTCCAGGCCCACAGCAAAAGCTAAACAAACACTGATTGTGAAAGGCAATCAGCTAACTGCTGCTTGGTGTTGAGCACAGCTTGGCTCACAGCTTCAGACTTCCAACTAATTCATTCTGAAGATAACAGCAAGATCTTGATGTTGGGTTCTTTACCCTCTTGGGTAGAAGAGAAATTCCTCTCTTATCCCTAGCCCCATGGGTTATATTTGTGTGAGTGTGGAGGGAGAGAGGCTCCTGGCCTGGCTCTGCAAACCTGGCTGATTGTAGCTTCTCTTCTGTGTGTAGCAGGAGAGGCTCCTGGCCTGGCTCTGCAAACCTGGCTGATTGTGGCTTCTCTTCTGTGTGTAGCAGGAGAGGCTCCTGGCCTGGCTCTCCAAACCTGGCTGATTGTGGCTTTTCCTTTCAGGCCACCCAGTCAGAAAGGAACGTTATCAAGATTTAATCCAAATGCCTTTTCCCAAGGAGGCAGAGGAAGAGGCTGAGGAGTCTCCCTCCCAACCTTCACCTCCCAAACGGCCCAAGAAGCTTCTTCCTGACAGGTCAAGAGCTGCTAGGGACAGGGCAAACAAAAAGCTAGTGGAGTTCATAGTGAAGACCAAAGGGGCTGAGGAGCACCTGCTGGCTATCCTGAAGAGCAGGAAGCACTCCCGCTGGCTGCAGGAATTCCTGAGCTCCACTCGCTACATGAGCTCTGTGGAGACTTACCTGGAGGATGAGGAGCAGCTGGACCTTGTGGTCAACTACCTGAAGGAAGTTTATCATGGAATAGATGCCAAGAATCATCGTTGGCTTGGTGGAGATGGGATCAAACTGATCCTAGATGTCCTTCTGCCTGAAGTAAGTCAGCAGCAGAGGTTGGGGTGCCTGCTGCTAGTTGGGGTTCAGTCACTCAGAGCATTCCCCAGGAGCTGCTGGAGCCAGGCAGCTCTCTTCACACCCAAACCCCTTCCTTCAGCTCTAGGGACATCTCCCTGAATCCCAGCATCCCCAAATACCAGCATGGATGGGATGGGAAGGGAGCTCCCCCCCCAGCAGCTTGCCCAGCATCCCCTCCAGCTGCCTTGGGAATCTCTGCACCCCAAGCTCTCTGGGCAGCCTGGGCCAGGGCTCTGCACCCTCACACCAAACAACTTGCTGCTCCTGCTCAGCTGCAAGCTCCTGGCTCCCAGTGTGTGCCCATTGCCCCTTGGCTTGATGCTTTTAAAGGCTCAGCCATTGCCTTCTGCTGTGCTCTGATCACTTCTGCAAGGCTTGGAAGCTTTTTGTTGTGTTGGAGTTGCAGCTTGCCAAGTTCCTCTGGAGGTTTCCTGTCTTTGGAGCCTGCTGGGGGTGGGTGGCATGTCTGGAGACCAGATACTTAATGTTCTTCCTGGAGGAACATTGGGAACTGGTGGAGAAACAAAATTGGCATGAAGAATCATCTAAAGCTGAGGATACAAATCCTCTCCTGGGAATCAGAAAGAAACATTTTATCCTCTATTTGAGAACTTCAGGTTCCCCAGCAAGCATTTGCAGCTCAGTTTCCCAAGTGACTGAGGAGCTTTAGTCTGAACATGTCTGCTGAGAGAGCTTCAGGCTGCTGCTGCTGCTAATTCAGCTTTGCTTTCCTGGGTACAGCTGAGCAATGTGCTTTTCCAGGCCATCATTTATGCCATCTCTGCTGTGGATGACATTGATTACAAGAAGGCAGAAGAGAAGTACATCAGAGGACCATCTGTGAGCAACAGGTACGCTGGGATTCAGAGGATCCCCTGGATTTCAGGAGAAGGGCAGGACAGTTCACAGAATCCTAGCATGGATGGGGTTGGAAGGGAGCTCTGGGGATCAGCCAGACCAACCCTCCTGCTCCAGCAGCCTCCCCTCCAGCTGCTCTTGGAATCTCTCCACACAAGGAGACTCTCCAAGCTCTCTGGGCAAAGGAACTCGTGCTGCTTCCTTCTGTAAGATGAGTGATGACACACAGGCAGTGTTTGTGCTGAGTTCCTCTCCAACAGCACACGCTGAAGCTGATTTCTCACCACAGAACCTCACTGTGTTTTTCTTTGCAGGGAGAGAGAAATCTTTGAGGAGGAAATCCTGGAGCGAGAGCGTCAGAGCAAGCCAGCCTCCCCAGGGAGCTGCTGAGCCCTGCTGCTGGGGCACAGGCTGCCCCTGCTGTAAATACTGAGGGGCTGACTTGTACAGAAGGTGCCAGCCCCCTGCCTGTCTCCTGAGCTGCATTCCCTGTCCTGCTGTCCCCCCATGGCTGTGTCCTGCAGAGCTGCTGGATGTGACACTAAGTCCTCTAGGAATGACTTTTGTCCTGGTGAATGCCATAGGCATTGCTGCCTGAGGATTTCACTGCTAGGGAGCCCTGTGCAGGCTTCCCAGGAGGTTTGCTCCTCTTGTTTTACGTGGCTGCAAGTGTGGAAAATAAAACCTGCTCTGAGTCACCTGAGGCTTTGGGCTTGGTGCTGGGAGAACAGGGGAGAAGGAAGCCAGTGTCCATTCCCTTTGCCAGGGGTAGGGGGAGTGAATCCCTCTGGAGTGCTGCTTTAGGAACACTTGTGATTGTCTTGGATTTAATGATGAGGCACAGTTCCTCTCTGCAGGAAGTGGCAAACAGCCTGGGCCAGGATTGGGGAGGGAGAGCTTGAGCACTGCTGAGCTGCTCTGGACCATAACCAAACTGATCTCCTGCCTTCTCCTCTAGAGGAAGCAGGAGCATTCCAACCAGGAGCTGAGAGTTTAGATCTAAGTGGAGATCCAGATGTGTCTTCTGGCTGGAGGAATTACCTGAAGGCATTTTAATTGCTCTCTAAGGAGCTTCGGTGTGTGTTTGGCATCCTTAGGCCTGTTCTCCAAGGGACAGGGTAGGAAGGGAACAGGTGTTTAACGGGATTGCTCTTGGGCTTTCATTAAAGCAGTGAGGATGGATAACGCAATTAATAGGAACAAAGAGAACTGGAGGAAAAGCACAGAGCAGAGGGGAAAAGCAAGGGAGCTCCTGAAGGCTGCTGCTTGCTTCCTCGGCTCTGCAAGAACGGCAGCGCTGGGGGGGGAGGCTGTGACGCAATCGGGAAGCGCTGCGGCTGATTTTGGGGCTAAGGGGAGCACTTTTGCAGCCGGAAGTGCCATAAGATGCAGGAAAAGAGAGCTGCCGAAACCCGGGATCGAACCAGGGACCTTTAGATCTTCAGTCTAACGCTCTCCCAACTGAGCTATTTCGGCTGCGCAAACACGGTCGCCCCCCCCTCCTGTCACCCCACGGTAGGACTGAGCAGCGGCAGGGCCTGGCTGGAGCGGAGGGGACACGGACACGGCTGTGAGCACCGAGGGGACAGCGGCGGCGACACGCGGGACACGGCAGCAGCGAGCCCCGGAGCGCTCCCGCTGCCCACAGCAGCTATGGCGGCGGCGCCGGCAATAAGGAAGTCTCTGTGGCGCAATCGGTTAGCGCGTTCGGCTGTTAACCGAAAGGTTGGTGGTTCGAGCCCACCCAGGGACGCTTCCTTTGCTTTTCCTCCCTCTCCGGCATCCCCTTCCCGCCGCTGTGCCACTCGCTCCGTTTTACCTCGCGCCGGCGCTGGGCCTGGCGGGAGCCTGCGGAACCCTCGCCACGCTCCCCTCGTTCCCCGCCGGAGCGCTGGGCCGGCAGCACCGGGCCGGGCCCGGGCCGCTTAGCGGGTGCACCGCGCCCAGAGGTTGCCTGAAGGGCTGCGGCGAGATGGCGGCGCTGGGCTGTGAGCGGGGCCTGGGCACCGGCAGCGGCTCTCTGCCGAGAGCCCGAGCCGGGAGGGAGGTGTCAGGGTGGGCTGGGGGCCTGAGGGAGGCCAGGAGCGGAGCGGGAAGAGCTGGAAGCTCCTGGGGCTTGCGGGGGAGCGAGGCTGGGCTGGGATCTGCAGGACCGGGAGCGGGCTGGGGGCTCCGGGACGCTGAGGCGAGCAGCGGAGCGGCCTGGAGGTCCTCAGGGGACAGCTTGCTGGGCTGGGGACACGAAGGGGACAGCAGACCAGGCCGGGCTGGAGCCTCTGGGGTGAGACAGGAAGCTCACTACTCCTTAGGGATGTGGGGCTGAGGGCTCTGGGGAGCGGGTGGGGGCTGTGGGGTGTCCCTGTCCCCTCTGGGGCAGCCCAGGGTGGGGAATCCCACGCTGAGCTCTCTCCTGGGCACTGTCTGGAGCTGAGCTCTCCTGTGCTCTCTCCTTGCAGGTCTTCGCCTCCCTGGGTGCAGTGTCCTGGGCTGGAGGTGAGCGCTGGGGCAGTGGAGCTCTGTGCTGGCAGCAGCTCTCCCCATGCCAGGGAGCTCTAAGCGAGCTGCCTGGGGGGGTCAGGAGGGTTGGGTGTTCAGTGGAGAGCTCTCCTCTGGCTGGGTTTGAGGGGAAGGGAAGGGGAGAGCAGCAGAGGTGTGTGCTCCCGTGAAGGACAACAGGGAGGGGGCAAGGGGCTGTGCCACCATGTCCCCCAGAGCTGCAGTGACTGTTCTCCTTGGCAGGCCTGGTGCTGTGACATCTGTTCACACTCAGCTGCTCCATCAGACACCTGTGGCTGAGCATGCTGACAGGTAACGGGTGCTTTGGGGCAGCTTCCTGCCTCCTGCGGGTGGGGGAGGACTCTCAGGGGAGAAACCTCCTGCTTGCTGCAGCTCTGTCTGTATCCCTAGCACAAGATTTTCCTTGCTTGGCTTCTTAAAAGGCAGGATGAGCTGGCAGGCTGTGAGTCCTGCTGAGGAGCCCACCAGAACCCTCTGGAATTTGGGTGCTGCAGAGGAGCTCAGCCTGAGCAACAAACCCACAGTGAGGGGGGAAAAAAAATCCCTCCAGCAGTAGCAGAAAGTGTGAGATTGGATGCTTTTACCAAGCAAGATTGGAGCAGATGAGCCTTGAGGTCCTTTCCAGGTGCCTCACAGCTCCTGTGTGGGCTCACAGCTCCTCGAGGCTGTGGATTGTATTCTGCAGTTACACTGACACTGCTGCACTGTTTGCCTTCAGCTCTGTGCAGGTGCAGCAGAAGAGCTCAGCCATTGTCCAGAAGAAGTCTTATGTCCCCACTAGCAGAGGGGAATACATTGTCACCAAACTCGATGACCTCATCAACTGGGCACGAAGGGTAAGTCACCAGAGCTCTTGTGCTACCTAGGGAGAGCCAGGACCAAATGCTCTGTGGGGAGGTGAGGTGCACTTGAGCCATCTCCTCCTTGGGATAAAAATAGGATTGGAACTCTCCTCAGGGAAATAGCTAAGGCCTTTGGGCAGAGATTGACATCTGGGGCATGGTGTTAGAGCAAGAGAGAGAGAAAGAGAGAGAGATGCTTTGTGTGAGGGTTCCACAGAGCAGCCCAGGCTGCTGGGCTGAGCACAGAGGAAGAATCAGAGAATCCTAGCCTGGTTTGGGTTGGAAGGGAGCTCTGGAGCTCATCTAGTGCAACCCCCCTGCAGTGGGCTGGGACATCCCCAACTAGAGCAGCTTGCCCAGAGCCCTGGCAAGCCTCACCTGCAATGCCTCCAGGGATGGGAACTCAACCACCTCCCTGGGCAACCTGGTCCAGTGTTCCACCACTCTCATGGGGAGCAACTTCTTTCTACTATCCAGTCTAAATCTACTCCAATTTAAACCCATTGCCCCTTGTCCTTTCCCTGCAGGCCTTTGCAAACAGGCCCTCTGCAGCCTGCTTGGAAGTTCCCTTTAGGTCCTGGAAGGTCACTAGTAGGTCCCTGAAAGGTTGTGACATGCAAGCTGGATGAGTGGCACCCCCACTCAGGGGCTTAGCTGTGTTTGTGCCCTTGTGTGGGGCTGTGGGGCAGCTCTTGGCCTGTGAGGCATCTCCCCAGGCTCTGGGCTGTCACCCTGTGTTGTGCTGCAGAGCTCCCTGTGGCCCATGACGTTCGGGCTGGCGTGCTGTGCCGTGGAGATGATGCACATGGCAGCTCCACGCTACGACATGGATCGCTTCGGCGTGGTGTTCCGGGCCAGCCCGCGCCAGGCTGACGTCATGATCGTGGCTGGCACCCTCACCAACAAGATGGCTCCAGCCCTCAGGAAGGTACAGAGCTCAGGGCTATCCCCACACACACTCTAACCATCCCTATCCCTGCCCCTAGGCCACTCACCCACAGCCCTAAGGAGAACAGCTGAGTTGTTTCTGCAACCCCTCCAGGGATGGAGACTCCAGCACCTCCCTGGGCCAAGGCTTCACAAGCCTTTCAGGGAAGGAATTTTTCCTTCTCTCCAGTCTAATCCTCCCCTGCTGCAATTTGAGGCCATTTCCTCTCACTGTTAACCCTGGAGAAGAGCTCTACCCCCATCTCACTCCAAGCTCCTCTCAGGGAGTTACAGAGGGAGAAGATCTCCCCTGAGCCTCCTCTTCTCCACACTAACCAACCCCAGTTCCTCAGCTGCTCCTCACAACAACACTTCTACTCCAGAGCCTTCCCTAGCTTCCTTGCCCTTCTCTGCACACACTCTGGCTCCTTCTTGGGCTGAGGAGCCCAAACCTGACCCCAGCACTCTAGGGGTGAGCTCCCCAGGAGGATGATCACCTCTCTGCTGCTCACACTCTGTTTGATCCAGGCCAGGATGCTGTTAGCTTTCCTAACCAGCTGAGCACACTCTGCTGGCTCATGGTCAGTCCCTGCTGCCAGGGGACAGGGATCTGAGGGCTCTGTGTGTTCTGCAGGTCTATGACCAGATGCCAGAGCCTCGCTACGTGGTCTCCATGGGGAGGTGAGTCCCTGTCTGGGAGAAATCTGGTGGCTCTGCTTGACTGGGGACACAAAGGGAGAGGAACTCACTTCCCATTTGTGTTTGTGAGCCCTCCCATTGTATAAAGAGGCCTTGTTGTGAGTGAGGCATAAAGAGTGCCTTTGAGTAGGGAGAGGAGAATGCTGTCTGTCAGGTCCCTGTGCAGGGCTGAGTGAAAGCTTCTGGGGCTTTGTGCAGCTGTCAGTGTCTGAGCAGTTAGCTCTGTGTGTGTGTGTGTGTGTGCAGAGGCTCAGGATCTGCATGGAGATGAAAGCTTTCCAAACGTTTCTACTGGGCAGGGTGAAATCTGAGCTCTGTGGAGCTCTGGCATGGTGCAACTGACACCTGATTCATCCCTGGGGCTGAGGGTGACTATTTCACCATGGAATCAGAGAATCACTTTGGTTGGGAGAGACCTTTAGGATCATTGTCCCTCTAGGGCTTTCCAGCCCCTCCAGGGATGGAGACTCCAGCACTGCCCTGGACAACCTTTTGGGCATAGAAATTATTCCTAATATCCAACCTAAACCTCTCTTGGTGCAACTTGAAGCTAATTCCCCTTGGGAGAATAGACCAGCTAGGGCCTGGAGGGGCCAGGGTGAGTTCTAGAAAGGCTCTGGGCAGATGTGGCAATGTGAGAAGAGCTTGGGCAGGAGGGAGGGAGGAAGGAGATCTGCTTTCTAACAGCAACAAAAGCAGTTTAGGTTTGATTGAGCCTTGCCATGGGAGCGATGCAAGCTGTGTGAGTGAAGCCTCTGTCCAGCTGAAGAGCCACAGCAGAATCCTTTCAGGTCCATCTGGTAGCTGCATGCCTTCCCACTGCTTGGCTGCCAGCTTCTCCCTCTCCTCTCCTGCAGCTGTGCCAATGGGGGAGGTTACTACCACTACTCCTACTCAGTGGTGAGAGGATGCGACCGCATCGTGCCTGTGGACATCTATGTGCCAGGTGGGACACAGCAGCCTCTGCATGCCAGGGCCTGGGGCAGCAGGGCAGCACACAGCAGCCTCTGCATGCCAGGGCCTGGGGCAGCAGGGCAGCACACAGCAGCCTCTGCATGCCTGGGCCTGGGGCAGCACACAGCAGCCTCTGCACGCCTGGGCCTGGGGCAGCAGGGCAGCACACAGCAGCCTCTGCATGCCAGGGCCTGGGGAGGCAGCTGAGGGGCTTGCATCTCCCTCTTTCTCTGGGCGGGGGGGCTGAAGGTGCTGATGCTTCAGGAAGATCTGCCTGGGCTTTGCAGTAAGAAGAGTTCTCTGGGTGATTGTTACTCAGCCTGGGCTGTATAGTCTCCTGAAAACCAAGCATCTCTACCTGCTAGAAAAGCATTTCCAACACCATCCCCTTGCCTTGAGTCTCTTGAAGCTGCTCTTTTGCTCCTGTGAACTCTGCAGCCTGTGCCAGAAGGAAAGGCCAAGAAAGCTCAGGGCTGCTTGCTTGTCCTTCTGCTGGTCACAGCTCAGGGAGCTTCCCTTTGCTGTCTGTCTCAGGTTGCCCCCCTACAGCTGAAGCTTTGCTCTATGGGATCCTGCAGCTGCAGAAGAAGATCAAAAGGGAGAAGAGGATTCAGATCTGGTACAGGAAGTAACCTCTTGCTGCTCCCTGGGCACTGCTGCCAGTTACGCACAACACCCCTGCCCCTGGAGCCTGCCACGGGAGCTGGGCCTGGGGAGCAGCCTCCTTCCCCTCTCCTGCATGGCAATAAAGTGGAGTCACCTCCTTCCCAAATGGAATTGAGCAGCAGAGGTTGAAGGGGAGAGCACTCAGGGTGCTGGTTTCTGCTCTGAATAGCCTGGGGAGAGGGAAGGAGAAGGTTAGACATCACCCATTGTGCCTTTGGTAGGAAGGTTGGAGCCCAACGCAGAGCTAGGCCTCCTTCAGCTCCTCTCTTACTTTTGGGGTTAGAATTCCTACAAAAGGTCTCATCCATCCAGAAATTAAGAGTTTTGTAAGGTGAATCAAAGATGAATCAGAATGGGACCAGTACTAGGGAACAGTGCAGGAGTCCAGCAGCCCCTGGAAGGCTTTGGGGCTGGAAGCACCCCAGCCAGGAGCCTGGGGGGGGGTCCTCTGGCAGGAACAGTCCCACCTCAGGGACACATGTGCTGCTGAAAGGCAAAGCAATGGCTCTGAAACAGCACTTAAGGGGTTTGTTCCTTTTTTAATGAGGTTTTTATCTCTTCTGGGGTGGGGGAGAGAGAGGAAATGTCAGTTACACACTGCTGGACTGCAGGGAGCTTGTCATTTGCTGCCAAAAGGAGCATTAAACCTCACCTGGAATGCCTCCAAGTGCCCTGCCCTTCCCACTTCTCCTGCCTGGTTTGGATTAGTTATCTTGTGTGTAGAAACCATCCCTTGATGCCTAAAAGTGACTCAGTTTTTAACAGGTGATAGAGAAACCATCTCCTCCTTGAAGCCCTCTGGCTAAAGGCTCTTGTAGTGTAACTGAGGTGTTTAGAGGTGAGGAGGAGTGGGACAGAGCAGGGGGAGACCTTCCTGAAGGCTCCTCCAGGGCAGGGGCTTGGCTAACATTCCCAAGGGAGTCCTTTTGTCCAGCAGATCCCCTGGAGAGCCAGGACTTCCCTCCCAAGCCTCCAGAGGAAAGCAGTTTCAATCTTCTCTCGTTAGCACCAAAGGAGATAAGAGCTTTTCTCCTCCTCAGTGTTTGCTTCTGGGGGCTCAGCTGCCAGGGCTGGGGCCAGGCTGGGGCCCCCTCAGTGCTTCACGATGCTTGGGGTGATCATCTTGTGGAAGGAGTAGTACCTGCAGTCCTTGGGGGGCACCAGCTCCATCACCTTTGTGCTGATGTTCTCCTTCTTGAACCCAGCCCCCAGCAGAGGTCCCACCTGGGTCTCCTGCAGGGAAGAACACGCATGGCTTGAGCTCTGCAAGTGGCAGCAGAGATGGTGCTGTTGAGGGGGCCAGGCCCTCCCCAGCCCAAGGAACAGTGCTAACCTCAAACATCTTCTGGATGTCAGTGTACTTGGTCTTCAGCAGCTCTCCCCACGAGGTGAGGTTGCAGTAGGTGAGGACCCCCCCGGGCTGCAGCAGGCGGAAGGCATGCTCCTGCATGGAGGGCAATCAGCTCAGCAGCCAGCCCCTGCCACAGCTGGCCATTGCCCCAGCCCTCTGTGCCCTCCTGCTGCTGCCTTGCAGCCACGTGCACTGAGAGTGCTCCCAGTGCTGGGGACATCATGGGGACATTGGGGTTCTGCAGAGGGCACCAAGTCCTGGTCAGCAGGCAGGGTGCAGGGGTGGTGAGTGAGGGCTTCAGACCAACACCTGGCTCTGACTCCTGAGCTCCCCAGTTCTCCTCCCTGCCCTGTGTGCCCTCATCTCCCCAAAGCCCCCCGAGCTGGGGGCTCTGACCCTCCCAGGGGGTGGCAGGAGGTGTGGGTGCTGCCCCTCACCACCTTACCTTGATGAAGGTGAACTGGTGTGTGTGCCAGCTCTCCTCTGACAGTGGGTAGGTGTCATACAGGATCCCTGCCCAGGAACACCAGAGAGAGCTCAGTGAGCTTTGGTGAGGCTCACGTGCTAGGGGAAGATTCCCCTTCATGGCCTTGTGTGTGGAAACCACCCCTTGTGCCTTTGGCAGGAAGTCTGGAGCCCCAGGCCAAGGGAGAGCAGCTGCCATCCCTGTCCCCACCAGCCCAGAAGGGAGCTAGGCTGGCTGCTCCCCCTCCCCAGTGCCATGCGTGTGCTGCCTCACCCCTGAAGTGTCCATCGGGCAGCGTGGGCACCACATCCTCCCACAGTCCCTTCAGGGGCACCACCTGCAGGTAGGAGAGCAGAGCGGTGAGCCCCGGCAGCAAGTGCCTCCCCCCCCCGCTCCCCCGGGGCCGGCCCCGAGCCCCCGCCCCCTGCACCTTGTGCGGCTGAGCCCTCGCCCACTGCTCCAGGCGCCGGAACACTCCCTCGTTGCACTCGATGATCCAGTGCTCGTCGATGTCGAACTCCTCTATCTTGCTGGCTGCAATGGCCATGCCGAAGCCCACCTCCAGCACACGGCCACCTGGGGACAAGAGGGCAGCTTGAGTGACCCTGGGCAGCTGATGCCAGCCCCCCCCCAGCCTGGAGTCGAACCCCTCTCTTCCCTTGAATTGGGCTTTTTTTGGCAAGCAACTTGGGGGAGAAGCTGGGAGCAGCCCCGTGCCCCTGTCACCTGCTGCCACCCTAGCTGCACCCCACAGAGGTCCTTTCCCCCCCCTCAAACCCTCTCTGGGGGCAGCTGCAGTGGGAACAAGCAACCACTTGCAAAAATATCCCACCCCCAAAAAAGTGCCAAGCCCCAGCTGGGCCATGCTGTGCCCTCACCAGGGCTCTGCACCTCCCTCCTCACAGCCCCAGCCCTTTGGGAATGTGTCACCCTGACAGGAGAGCACAAGTGCCACCAAGGCTCCTCACTGCATGGGGAGCACCTATGGCACCAGGGGTCCCCCAGCAGCAGTGTTCTCTCCCCACACCCCACAGCATGACCCCCAGCCCAGGTCCCTGGGGCCACCGTTACCCCTGGAGGCAGCCACTGCTGCCAGAGAGTGCATGTAGGGAGTCTCCCAGCGCTCCATCACCGGCTTGCCCAGGATCTCCAGGTGAGCATCCGGAGCATCGTAGCCCGCAGCTGCCTCCCGCCAGGCCTCCCGGCAGTCCTCCCCCTCCCTGAAGATGGGGCCTGCTGCAGCCTGGGAGCTCATGGCCGTGCTGTGGAGAGGAAAGTCCAGTCCAGCAGCTGGGGGAGGGAAAGGGCCACTTGGCTTTTGGCTGGCTTTAAATAGCTGGAAAAGTGCTGAGTGTGCACAGCGGGCTGGGGCCCTTCTGAGGGAAAGGGAGCCCTTATCAGTGCCCTTATCAGGAGCGAGGGGGTGGTGGGAGGGCAGCTTGGGGCAGGGGAAGGCTGGCAGATCTCACTGGCACCCACACATGGCCACCAGTGCTGGCACGGATGGGCAGCAGTGAGCAGTGCCCCACGTCAGAGTGGGGCTGGGGATGGACCCTGCTCGTTGTGGCATTGGGCTGGGGATGGCTGGACAGGGATGGACCAGCAACCATGCTGTGCCCCACACTGTGCCATGCTCTGGGGCTATGTGCCAGGGCTGTGCCCCACACTGTGCCATGCTCCAGGGCTGTGCACAGAGCTCTGCCCCACACTGCGCCATGCTCTAGGGCTATGTGCCAGGGCTGTGCCCACACTGTGCCATGCTCCAGATCTGTGCATGGTGCTGTACCCCACACTGTGCCATGCTCCAGGGCTGTGCCCACACCGTGCCATGCTCCAGGGCTGTGCACAGAGCTCTGCCCCACACTGTGCCATGCCCTGGGGCTCTGCACGATGCCCTACCCCACACGATGCCATGCTCCAGGACCATCCCCAGGGCTCTACCCCACGATATGCCAATGCTCCTCTGCCGTGCTCGGTGCTATGCCCCACGCTCTCCCGGTGACGGTGCTGCGTGGGGCCCACGGTGAGCAGGATCCCCAGGTCCTAGGCCTGGGGAGGTGGGGCGGAAGTTGCAGGCGGCGCAGAGGTAGACACCGGTAGCGGAGGATCGCGAGGGGCTGTCCCGGTGCGGGGCTGTCCTGGTGTGGGAGTGTCGCGGTGCGGGGCTGTCCCGTTTGGTTGCCGGCACGTGTAGGACGGAGGTGGGGGGAACCGGGCGCGGCCTGGCCTGCCTTTCCCGTCATGCCCCGCGCCCCGTCCCGCCCCGTCCCGTTCCGCCCCTCCCTGGGCGCGGCCCCGGAGACCCCGTAGCGAGGCGCAGGTGCGCGCGCAGCGGCGGTTGGCGGCGCTGAGGGAGCGCGAGCGCGCGG
>VWZO01016116.1:277678-295627 GCA_013396975.1 Bucco capensis
GGGGGGAGGGAGGGATAAACCGGGGGAGAGGGTACGGCGAGTGAGCGCCAACCCGCCCCGCAGTACCTTACGAGCTGCCGTCGCTGCTGCTGCCGCCGCTGCCGCCGGAGGGAAGAGCCGGGCGCGGCCCCGGATACAGCCGAGGAGCCGCCGCCATGAACAGCGTGGGAGGCGCCGACGAGATCGGGTGAGGGCGGGAGGGGAGTGGGAGGGGTCCGGGCCTCAGCTTATCCTGCGCCATGAGGCGAAGGCCGCGCCGGTGGCTAGGGGTAGAGGGGGGGGGGGGGGGGGGTTGTTTCTCCTCTCCCCGGGCCCCCTGCCCGCCCCCGGGCCCGTGCGCCATGCTGGGCCCCTGCGGACCGAGAGGTGCTCACGTACTGCTGCCACCCTCCTCCCGGTCACGTGACCGCCCGCGCCGGGCTGCGGCGGCAGGTGCGCGCGGCCAAGGTCACCCGCGCGCTTCCCGCGCTCGGCCCTGAGGGAGCCCCTGGAATGGCGGCGGGAAGGGGTGGTAGTGTTGGGGCTGCTGTTTCTTCTCCCCTTCCCCGCCGCTAGCTAAGACCCGCCGGTGGTTTAGTTCCGGTGACTCATCAGCGCTGACCGGAGGGGCTGTGGGGGGAGAGGGGCGCTGGGGAATGGCCGGACAAAGGCAGCGGCTCGACCTGACCTCTCGCTTCCCTCCTCGGCTACACAGCGAGGAGAAGCTGCTCTCCGAGCTTCCTCTACTGACAGACATCTCCTGACCGCTCTGTGCCCGCTGTGCAGAAAAAGGCTAGTTTTACTCCCAGAGGCTTTTAAGGCTGTTTCACACTGATAGGTGTAGTTCTTTTGGGGTGTAGTAGTATTCTGTGCTGTCTTCCAAAGCCTAGCGACGTGTGACTTGGGACCTTAGAAGTGAAAAGAGTGCAAATGAAATCATTTAAAACAAAAGCAACCCATTGGCTGCTTAGCTTTGCCTGCACGTTTTGGCACAGAATATGCAGGTGGTAAGTGATCACCTTTTTGGAAACTGTGCCCCTCTGGCACCTAGTAAGCTGCTTATTGACTGCCTGCTCTTCATTTGGACAGCCTTAAAAGTACAAGAGGCAGGACGACCGTTTGGAATACAAGAAGATACTGCTACAAACAACACATGTTCACGTGAGGAATGTTTAAATGTGTAGGTTTTGCTCTGAAATTACTTGGTTGTGAGTTTTAATCCCATGTAGTGCCTGATGAGTGAGGTCTGCAGCTTCCTGAGGGGCAGAGGCTGATCTCTTCTACCTGGTGACCAGCCACAGAGAAGGAACAGCATGAAGTTCTGCCAGGAAAGGTTTAGGTTGGATGTTAAGAAGAGGTTCTTCACCCAGACGGTGATCAAGCACTGGAACAGGCTTCCCGGGGCAGTAGTCCCAGCACCAAGCCTGACAGAATTCCAGAAGCATTTGGACAGTGCTCCTAAGACATGTGGTGTGACTTTTGGGGTTGTCCTGTGCATAGACAGGAGTTGGACTTGATGATCCTCCTGGGTCCCTTTTGAGTCAGGATATTCTATGATTCTAGGATGAGCAGACTGCTGTGAGCTGCTGTTCTGGAACCAAAGGTGAGCTCAGACTTAAGAGCAAAGTATGGTAAACTTCCATCCCAGACAGACCTGGCTGTGCAGAGCTTGTTCCCAGTTGCACACCACTTAGATTTTGATCCTTCCAAGTTGTAATCAGATTTGGAAGGATCAGTTTTTAATCAGAGGTGGTCATTTTGTTTATTCTTTTCTAAGGTGAAAGAGTGGAATGAAGTGCAGGGCAGTTTCAGTCAGTGAAGGAAGTTTGAAAGCTGCTGTGAGATGCAAGTCTCAGTAGGAAGTTACGAATTTAACCACTTTCCTAGCCAGAGATTGTCAGTTAAAAAACACTTCCAAAGGCTGAAGGCCTTGCTGATGTGAGCAGGTAAGGCCTTGCAAGAGTTACTCATTGTGTTTAGTGCTTGGGACTATTTTGGCTGAAAGAAAAGTGCTGATCTTGAGATCCTTCTGTCCTGCAGGATGGAGCTGATTGGGACTGTGCTGAGTCGATTGGACTTGATTATCTTAGAAGCCTTTTCCAACCTTAACGATTCTGTGAGAGAAATGATAGAGGTTAATCAATCTGCCAGATTGTTCTGCTTAGGCCAAGAGTTTGTGCTTTTCTTTTGTTTCAGCACTTTTAAAATACCTGTGCATGCTTCCCTGCTACGTCTGGAGTTATCTGCTTCACTGACAGATACTTTCAGGCAGAAAAGAATTAAATTAACGAGTAGAATCTTGTCAGGAAATAGTTGAAGCAGAACATGTGGGTTTGTGAAGCTTGGTTAAAACTTATGTATGTGGTACCATTTCTGATCTCTTCTCCCAGGTATCTCGGTACAGGATGAGAGGAAATGGCCTTAAGTTGTGCCAGGGGAGGTTTAGGTTAGATATTAGGAAAAATTTCTTTACTGGATGAGTGCTTTAGCATTGGTCCAGGCTGCCCAGGGCTGTGGTGGAGTCACCATCCCTGGAGGGCTTCAAAAAAAGTGCTGATGTGGCACTCAGAGACATGGTTTAGTGGTGACCTGGCAGTGTTAGGTTAACAGTTGGACTCGATGATCTTAGAGGCCTTTTCCAACCCTCGCCATGCTGGGATTCTGGGATTAGTTCAGTCTTAATCTTGCTCAGTGTGTTCAGAGCAGCCCATGGGGACTCAAAGGCAGGCTAGTGTCCTGACTTTTGGCACTCTATAGTGTGTATAAATAGAAGCCATGTATTTACATACAGCTGCTGTGGCTGACCTCAGGCAACCCAGCTTTTTGGTTTAAATGTGTCTAGGGTGAGTACAAATCATTAATAATGGAACTGGAAGTTTTCAGTGACCATTAACTCCATCGTTGCAGGCAGCTTGATCTGTCAGGATGCAGCTGATATTTTTGGCTTGATCTTACAAAGATTAATCTTACAGTTTAAACCAGCAAAACAATCCCAGAATGTCTTTGGTCAGGAAAATGTATCCAGCACATCAGAACTTGAACCTAAACAGAGCATTAGAGCAGTTCTGGTTTTCTTTGCTATTAGGAAATAAAGGCATTTCTTCATAAAACTTTCTAGCCCTGAAAACTATGGCAGAAGAAGGAGCACAGGGATTTGCATGGAAGCTCTGGGGAGCTCTGTGTGATGAGTCAGGCTGTGGGGTGAAGCCTGGCTGTCACCAGAAGGTGACCTGTTGCTGAACACTGGCTCTTTGCAGCGATGCCACGGGTGAGCTCTGTGCCAGTAGACTGGAGGAGGAGTTTTCCAACCCCTGAGGAAAACTTTGTCATCCTGAGAGGTGCCAGGAGAAGACAGGGTTGATAATGGCTGGAGTGTCGTGCTCCTGCTGTTATCAGATGGGTTTGGATAATGCAAGAGCAGATGCAGCCATTGTCTCCTGCAGCACTGTGGGGACTTTGCTTGCGTTGTGTGGTACTAGTGTGGTTATTCTCTGGTTTGAGCTGTGCTTAACAGTTGGTCTTCTCTTGAAAAGCAAGATGTATGTCCCCTCTCAACTAGTGATTTGAGAAATCAGACTTGCCTCGATGGAACAAGTACTGTGCAATCCTGAATTTAGTCACCCCTCTTCCCTTGGGTAGTTTACCAGCACTCTGAAGGCATTGGTTTAGTTGCTGTTGGCTGTTGCACAAGGGTCATGACATGCTCATACTGCAGAGAAATGAATCAAAGTGCAGAGGCACTGCTGGTGTGCTCTGCAAGCTGCCAGGCTGTGCAGGGCCTTCCAGTCACAAGGCTGTCACGTCACTGATGCTCCCTGTGCTCCAGCAGCTCTCTGCCTGGGGGGTGGCCGACTTCCTACTGCTCCCAAAAAGAGCAGGTGAGAGGAAGTTTGGTTTTTGTTGTTAGGAGAACTTCAGCTTCCCTGTGTCAGTGATGGTGTGCTAATTCCCAACCACAGCTCAGCTGAAGCTGTGCTTGGGGACATCTGAGGGCAAGGAGAAGTCAAAGCAGACTGTGGTTCTTCTCTTGGAGGACCCATAACGGAAACAGAGGCATCCTCTGGAGAGAAACTCTCCCAGCACCTGTCTGTGCAGAGCCATAAAATTATGAACAGAAGAGCTTGTTGAGGTGGTGCTTCTGACTGAAAAGGGCCAAGTGTGGAGGTGACTTTGAGCTAACCTTAAATTATGGAGTCAGGCACTTGGGATGGAAGTTTTGTCACAGCCTGAAGCTGGTGAGGAGCTGCAGAGCAGGCAGCCTGGCATCTCACTGCACATTCACCCCAGTGCTCTGACACAAAATAATGCAGGTTCAGAGGCTCTGCTCAGACGAATTGATTCAGATCTGGCTTCTATGATTCTATGATTCAGTTCCGAGCCTGGAGCCTGGTTTGGTATTTAAGCCATGACTTTCTCATCTGTTCAGATATAATTCTAGAATTGATTGTAAAATGATTTCACAACTGGTTGCTGGATTAGTGCTGCTTTCTTTGGTAGGACTTGCCCCACAGGTTTGCCTTTTATTTTAGACTTGCACTTGATGGTTTTACTTTTGCTTTCATTTAGCTAGAAGATAATGGCAGACCAACGTGGTTCTGACTGGTCTATCTAGCTGAGTGAGGAAGTAGCACATGAAAGGAGTGGACTAAGGTTTTGTTTGTTTTAATCAGCATTTTAAGGATTTTTCTTTGCCAGGACAGTAGTCTGAGAACACAAGGGCAAGGGAGCCTGAGGGTTGCCTTAAGCTGTTTTGATCTGACAGTGGCAAAACTTCATCTGCTTCCTGGTTTACCCAGTTATGCTGCTAGAGAACAAGAACAGGAATGTCAAGGTGATGCCCAAATCTAGCCATCAGCATCACAGTCCTTCATGTGGAGGCTGTGTCCTTCAGCTGGGATTCCTGTAGGGCTTTGTTGTGACCTTCTGGCACATGAAAATTGGCCACATCATCCCAGGGCAGATGCACTTGCACTGCTTATTATTTATAAGTGGATGCTAAAGAACTTGAGCCACTGCTCAAGTTACTTTTCCTACAGCAGAGCCTCTAAATGTGGGAGATGGTGCCACCAGGTGTGTCAGCTTGAGTCTGGGCTTGTGTTCACCAGGGTACCTGCCACAAAAGGCTGCAGCAGTTGCCAGTGTATTTTTGTAGACCAAGTTTTGTAACCTATTTCAGTTTTCTGATAACATTCAGTGGTAGGAAGGAAATGGTGGTAGCAGAGCCCAGCTACCCTTTGAACTTGGGGTTGGAGGCCCTGGGCACAGCTCTAGATCCTTAACCTGGGATTAAAGCAGTTAATGGGATGGACTTGGGGATTTAAAGCAGGATGTCTGGGTTTCTGTCAGTTTGCTTTCTCTCAGAGGTTTAGATTTTGTTTCCATCCTGGAATTGGAACTGCATGGCCCCTGCAGCTGTTTTCTTCTGTTGCTAAGAGAAGTTCTCTATGTAACTTAGAGCCAGTGATCCACTCCTTGACAGGGATCCAAACATCCCATTTTAATTGAGGAGTGGGGGCTAAACCAGGTAGGATGACTTTATAGTAGTGTTCTTGGCTCACCCTTCAAGTTTCAGGGCTGCTTTGTACCTGTTTTTCTGACCTGTGAAGTGTTCCATTCTGGAACTCCTTTCTGCCCCTGAAGAGCAGGTGAATGTTCTTAGTGGGATGCTCTGTGTTGGTTTTTGCCTTCTGGCTATCCTGATGGTTTCTCAAAGCCCTGCTGCCTCCTCAAATATCTGCAAATAAGGACTTCTGAGGAACTTGGACTTCTCTGATGTTTTTGTCTTTTCTTTGCATGAAAGAATAAAGTCTGTTGCTGTAACAAACTTCATCCTCTGTCTGTGCTTGTGGCACACCAACAGGATACTTGAGTTTTATGTGAATCTTGTCACAAAGAGCAGTGAATCCTAGTGAAGAACAAGCTTTGGAGTGTCTCGTGGAGGCCTTGGTGCCACCAGACCTCTTCAGAATTGCCAACCTCTGCCTTAAATAAGGTGAAGCATCTGTTGGGTAGTGCCCTAAAACTGCTGTGTGCTTCCTTTGCAGGAAACTGTTTGTGGGTGGCTTGGACTGGAGTACAACACAAGGTAAGTTGAGCCACAGAGCAGTGCAGAGAGATGGGTTTTAACAGAGGGAGATTGGGATGAGATTCCACTGCTCCCTTCAGTTCAAGAATAACATTTTCTGTCGAGAGAGTTCAAGTAAATGTTAATCACTTTGGGCTTTATGTTTTCTGTTGGTGTCAGGCTCAGAAGATGACAATTTGTTATCATTGCTTTACTGTGATCCTGCTTTCCTTTGATGAGAGTGGCAATAAACCATTATGTATCATTTGTTTAGAGGAAGCAAAATGTAATCATTCTCAGAAGATGAGTTTGAACTCGTTGAGCTGTTTGCTTGTCTCTTGTCTCATAATGGCAAACAGGCTGGGAAAGTTAATCTCTAGTTCTGTTTAATATATGCCTCTGTTTGTTTGTTTGTTTGTTTAACAGAAACTCTTCGTAGCTACTTCTCCCAGTATGGAGAAGTTGTAGACTGTGTAATCATGAAAGACAAAACCACAAACCAGTCTCGAGGATTTGGATTTGTCAAGTTCAAAGATCCCAACTGTGTGGGCACAGTTCTGGCCAGCAGACCTCACACCTTAGATGGCCGAAATGTGAGTGCCTTTTGTGCTTGTCTCTGGGGTTCCTTTATTGCTTCAGAACTTGCTGTTCCAGACTGCCTCCCAGAGCTCTTAAATTCTGGCAGACTGGCTAGTATGAAAGTTACCTGCTTGTTGCTTTGAATGAGTCACTGTGAGACACCTTTAACTGGCTGGTTTGTGTCACGTTGTAGAAGGCCTGTGTTGATGCTAGCTTTGATCTGAGGAGCTGGATTTCAGCAGTGCTGGGTTCAGCTGCCACAAACAGAACTTGTAGAGCAATATTCTGCACGCTGAGATCTGACCAAACTGGAACTTCTTCCAGATTGATCCAAAGCCATGTACACCTAGGGGGATGCAACCAGAAAGGACACGACCGAAGGAAGGATGGGTAAGGAAAGATCCTTGGTGTATCCTGCCTCTTTCCCAAGTTTTGGCTTGCCTTCTAGCAGATAACTGAATTCACTTGGATTAGATCCATGTTTTAAAGTCAGGAGTCACTATGCAGCTCCTGAGTGTAAATCTTAGTTCTGAAAAATGCCTTTTGCTGAGATGTCTGTGGTAATACTCCAAGGCAGAGTTAACAAACACCTTGTGTTTGCATCAGACACAGTTCACAGGTGTGGTATTTTCTTAAGCTCTTAGCAGTGCTTTTGATTGAGTTCTTCAGATCTTGGAACAAGGGTCTGGAAGTGCAGCACTGCTGCTCTTTTCCAACTACTTCCCACCCTGCAGGTTAATCTGCTATCAGTATAGAAAGAGTAAATGGCCTCAGAACACTGTCCCTGGTTTTCTGATCCTCTGAAGAACAGAGAGTGGATATTAACTGCTAACACTAAACTGGAGCTCTGAACCAGGAGACTTCAAGCCTCAGCCAGCAAGAGACCATTGTTCATGTTGAACTGTACAAATGATCAAGTTGCTAACTCTGTTGTCCATCTGACTGAATTTTTTTCCCCCCCCTCCTCGATTTAGCAGAAAGGCTCCAGGAGTGATAACAATAAATCCAATAAAATCTTTGTTGGTGGGATTCCTCATAACTGTGGAGAGACAGAGCTCAGGGAATACTTCAAGAAGTTCGGAGTGGTGAGTCATTCAGCACCATGGCACTTAGCACTTGCTTGCAGGATGCTTTCCCTCCCTGCTGCCTTCTCTCAGATTTAGGCAAGCTGTCCAATTTTGGGTTCATTTAAACTAACTGCAGGGATGTAGTGAAGCTTTTTGTGATAAACTGTAGTAAATGTTCATCATCTTGAAAGATATCTTGCTGTTTGTCAATCTCTTGCCCTGCTTCTGTCTCCTCTTGTGTAAGTCTAACCTGATGCATTATGCTGTTCCCTCCTTAAGCTGAGTTGGCTTAATCATTTTTTCTCTCAGTGATTAACAAATCTTTGTTTTTCCTTGGGGGAACAGTGAGTTTGCAGTCTCCTGCCATTGTTTTGGAAACAGTAGTTGCTTTTAAATCACCACTTGAGTTCTGCTGTCCCTAGAACCTCCATTCTAGAGACCAGCTCCTACTTGTGTTAGCCCCTGTTTGTAACCACAGACTGAAATGCCTGTACCTTCTAATCTGGTTTTGTTTTGTGTTTTTTCTATTTAGTTTTAATCCCATTTATCCCAACCATTGTTGCCCCTTCAAGCTGGTAAAGTATTGAACCAAATTCAGCTGTGAATAGATAGAAGTTGGGGAGCTTAAGTAACATGCTTAAGGAGTTGTCTTTGGAGAGGCAGAGGCCCTTACACCTGATTCGTGGCCACAGAGTGGAGAGACAGAAGCAGAGCCTGATAGGAGCAGTGTGAAGAAGGAGATCCAAAGGGAGCAGTGGGGAAAAGCTCTGGCACTGCCACATGGAGCTGACCCCCAAGGGACCAATCCCAGCCCTTAGCCTCCAGGAGGGTATAGCCACATGAGTGCATCTAGTGTGGTAACTTCAAAAGTATCTTCTCTAGCTATGAGAATTCCCCTTTTCCTTATCAGTTTTTAAGCTAATCAGAGAGTTGTAGTAAAAACACAAATGTCCTAAGATTGACCTGAAAGTGAAGATGTGATTCTGTGAGGTCACACACATGCTGTGACTGCTTTTCTGCATCTGAGAAATGGAAAGAGAGTCCTCTCAGCTGTTTCAGTATTGCCTTTGATACAAAGCTCTTGTTTTGTTTAAGCTTATTCTGAAACAAAACCTGAAGCCCTCGAGCACCTTGCATTTTCCATTTATTTGTGGGTGTTTTTAAGTTGAAATCACACTGATACTGCTCATCTGTAACGTGGAAGGGGTTGTAATGCTCTTTAAAGCATCAGCTTGTAACTGGCACTCTGAGCCACACTGATACTCATGTAAGTCATTCAGAGAAGCCTTGCAAATTGTTAAATGTGCTTGGAGTTAAAGCTGCTTTCCCTTGGAGAGTGAGAATGCTTAAAAAAGGAGCAAGTAATCTTTTAAGAAGCTCCTCTGAATAATGTGTTGAAAAGCAGCAACCTATGGGGTTTGTTTCTGGGCTATAAACTGTGTATTGCCCTTAAAGCTGGATTAAAATCTTAAGTGTGCTGAGAGCCTCCAAAGCCACAGTGCAGCAGCTTTGCAGAAGAGATGAACTCAGGCTTTTCTTTGCACTGCCATCAAGAGAAGTGTTGGCAGTTTGTTCCTGCTGTGGCAGGCCAGCCTGGTACTGACAGCTCCAGCGAGCAGTTAATTGTGCTGTGGGCATGGAGTGCAGGAGAGCAGCCTGGAGTGCCTGTGCCTAGTGCTCCCCTGGCAGCCCAGTTAGCAGCATTTCCCTTCTCTCTTCCAGGTCACTGAAGTTGTAATGATCTATGACGCAGAGAAACAGAGGCCCCGAGGTAAAGGCTGATCTAGTTTGTCCTTGAAATTTCTTCATACTCTCCTATAGTCAGATGGCAAACTATTTCACACCATCAGAAAAGGTAGACTTTTTTTTTTTTTCCCTACTGTGTTGCCTCAGGAAAAAAAAGAATAATAATTCACTGGGCAAATGTCACTTCCAAGTCTAGACTCTTCACCTGCAGCTTTCCTTGGTATCTCTGCATTCCAGGTCAGGTGTTTCATGGTCATTTATGGGTTGTTGTTTTTTTTTTGCTAGTTGTTTTTTTTTAGTTGACTGAAATTGGATTCTCAAGCTACTCGTGTGGCTTAAGACACTATTGAGGGGGGAATGAAAAATGAGCAGCCTTTCCTCCTGTTCCACACCAAAGGGATGGTGATGTCTGGAAGGGCAGGGGGGGGATACTCTGAACATGAGCTTAGAGCAGAATCCATCCATCATGTGCTTTTTGCTTTGGTTAAATATCCTCACTTAACAACACCTCTGAAACTACACCAAAGAATTGTCAAATCTACCTATATTCATGGGGCTGTGCAGTCCCTGTATGCCAGACTGATTGTTTTAAGGGGAAAAAAACCCCCCAAACTGGAAGTTTCACTAGACTATTGACTCCAGTTGGTCCAAATCTGCAGCAAGTTTCATGTCATCCACCTGCCATTGCATCTCTCATCTGTTGGACAATGCAGAGGCAATCTCTGAAATGCCTGCAGCTTAGTTGCACTGCCCACCTTGTAGCATGTTCTACATGCTGGAGAATAGTTTGCCATCTGAACTTGCCTTTCTCTTCTGACCTCATTATTAAGAAATATATACTCCTCACTTCATATTTATTAAGCTGTTAAGTCTTAGTTTTATTTTTTATTTAGACATATACATCCTTAGTGACATATTTAAGTGTTTCATAGTAAAGTATGGTAATGTTAAGTAAGTTCTTTGTTTTTTTCTTTCTCCTTTTCTTTTCTCTCTGTGAATTGTTTGCCTGTGATTAACGATATCTCTTTAGATTTCTTCTCTCTAGGTGATAATTTATCACAGAGGTACAGGCCAGTGCCACAGTCAGAGGAGGGATGGGCTTTGTCTTTATTGGAGTGTAAACGAAGTTTCAATATATTTGTTTTTTTGTGTTTTCTTGCTTTAGCTATCTTAATCTTCTTCCAGCAGAAAGCAGAATCTAGTTAAATGCTCTAGAGCTGATTTTGAAGTAGAGGAGGCAGTGGAGACAGAGATACAGACATCTGAGTACAATTTGTATCTGGAGCTTTGAAAGAGTTCAGTGATTATTTTATCATCTGTATCTCGAGAATATTGAATCCCAGCTTTGCAAAAAGTACTAAAACATCATGCCTGCCCTGAATTAATCCTGGTCTCAATTAATAGCTTCTCTGCTTAAAGTTATACTAAAAAACAAAATAGAGGACTTTGGGTCCACTGGCTGGGGGTAACTTAGAGCAGCAGGGACAGATGTGCCCAGGTTGGAGAAGCATGCAGTGTGCAGATGTGCTGCAGGGTACTTCACTCCCCTAACTCATCTGGCTTCTAAAGCAGTGCTCTTGAAGCCTGTTGCTCTCTGGCTTTCACTTCTGTTCTCTTATGTTCTTGATGCAGAGTGGTAACTAACTGTCCTCTCCACACTGGGCCTCCTTAGTCCCTGGGGGTGACCTAGGGAACATTCCTCACAGTTTGTGCTCAGGGCTCGTGGTCATGCAGCCCAGAAGCATTTTCTCTTCACTTTCTGTTGTGTGTTGTGCTGCACAGAGTGCTCCTCAGGCTCTGCACTTCTCCTTTTTTAACATGACACCTCAAGGGCTATGTAGTTAGCAAATTTAAAGGCCAATTCACTGCCATCTTTTACTCACACCCCTCTGAATCTTGCCTTCTTCCATGCTTGCAGTTGGAACAGATCCCTTACTGCATGCCATTGAAGTAGTTTGCTGGTAGGAGGAGGGGGGAAAAAGCCCAGTTACCCCTATTACTAATCCCTGTAGCACTCCTCTCCCTCCAGCTTCCCCCAGGAACACTGGGAACCAGATGCCCAGTCAGGATGAGAGCTGCAGGGATGCCCTTGAGGAGGAGCCAGCTGTGTGTCTCCAAGTATCCAAGTCCTCTTTGCTTGCTCACAGTCCCTCCCCATGTCTGCTCCCTCTCCTGCCAGCAGTGCTTTCATCAGAATCCTTTCAGAGTTCCCAGCAGAAGCTCAGCAGCCTCGTCACATCTCCAAAGAAACTGTGCCTTTGTGGCACTCTGCTTCTCCTGCTTTCTATTCTTGGCTAAAGCAGCAACTGTGAAGTAATTCACAGGTTCTTGCTGTGCTTGTTGTCTTCTTCCCCTTGGCTGCAAAGCAGCGTCACTGCTCTCTGCTCACAGGCCACTTGGAGTCCTGCTCAGTGCCATTGCTTTCCTGAGCCTTCAGGAAAGTCCTGTCCTTCAAAACACAAAGCTCCTAGCTGATAGACTTCACCACTTGAATGGTGTTGGAATTTTGATGTGTTTTGTACTCTGATTTCTTCACTGTTTCCTATCGTAGTGTTTGGCCCTTTGAAATCCTTCTTTCTTTCTTTCTTTCCTGGCTTTCTCAATGCCCTCTCCTTCTCCCCCTCCAGACCCCATCCCACCCTCTCTTCCCACTTCTTGGGATCCAGTTAAATGAGCAACCCTCATATGCAGACGAGTCCCATTCCCTATCTCCTTTTAGTGAGAGGGCTGTGATCCTCCCTGTGTGATTCCAATGCAAACCCTTCCCTTTTGGCTCTAATCCTTGGATTTCTAGCTAACCTCAGACAAATATATTGTGATGAAATGCTGCCCTCCCCTTGGAGGCTGCTTTCATCACAGCTCCAGCCAAACTTCGTTTATACTGCCAGTCTCTTGTGTGTGGGAAATGCTAAGTTTATTTGACTTTCTTTTCTTTTCAGTTTATTTTAGTGATGTCTTTTGCTCTTGTTGCTGACAGCAGAATTTTGACCTGCTGGAATCGATTTTGGCCTGTATCTTTGTGTATTTTGTTCTAGATCAAGTTTCTCTACAATGGGCCTCTCTGGGCTTAGCCAACCCAGTTGGATAAGCTTCGAGAGCCACTAGCTGTTCTAGATCTGTACTCCTGGTAACGCTTTAGAGCAAGATATGGCTGCTGTCAGCACTAGCTGCAAAGCAAAATGCAAACCAAGGGGGAGAGCTTGGGTTTCAGAGAAGCAGAAATGCAGAGCCATGGTCCATTTGCTTTTTCGATGCCGCAGCCCGGTTTGTTTCTTTCTAATGGTGATTGCTCTAGCCCGTAGCTAATCCAAAGAATGGCACAGTTGATGTACTGCATGTCTTCTTCTGACCTTTTCCTGGGGGCCCAGCAGCCAGGGGGTGGTTGATGGCATGAGCCCAGCCTCTGTGTTCTCTGCAATTAACCCCCATTTTGCCACTCTCTCAGCAGGGTTGGCAGCTACAACCTAAGGGCAGTGGTTCTCAAAGTGTCACCTCAAAGAGTGAGTCAGGCCTGGGGCTTGGCCTCTTCTGCAGGCATCAGGCACTCCACCTGCAACCTTCTCAGAAGCTGCTGGCTTCAGCTGAGCTGCCACCATCCAGGGGGTCAGGTGAAAGGGAACAAGCCTCCTGTGGGGATCTGGAGAAGTTAGGAGCCATGTCTTGGGCAAAAAGGGGGAATTGGAAAGTGTGACAGAGATTTTTTTTTTCAAGAGAAAAGCAGCAGGAAATGCAAGAAATGAGCTAGATGAAGGGCTCTGGTGGCAAGTGTCCCATTCTGCAGCAGCAGCAGCAGCACTTGTTCTGCTGGCTCCATGCTGCAGTTGGGAGGAGTAATGGCTGTGATGTGGAAAACTTGAGAACCTCTGATCTAGGTTGTTAGTTTCTGAAGCTTCTCATTCATCCATGGAGTGGTAAAATCCCTCATGCTTTAACAGCTACATTTCCAAGACAACTTCCTTACTTTCCATGGGAAATACTCCCTAATTGGCAGGTGGGGGTAAGGGATGGGAGGCAGGTGCTTTGCAGCTTTGGGGAGCAGGGCCATCATAGGCTTTCCTGGGCAACCTAGTTTGGCTCCTAGACAGGAGCAGCAAAACTGCTTGACTTGAACCTGCTGTCCCACAGGCACAGGTATATTTATGACTCTGTTAGCCTGTTGTTTTTTTTTTCCCCCTCCATTTCCTGGTAGGTGGGTTAGGAATGAAACCAAAAGACACCTTAACCAGCTCAGTTTGTAAGTTGCATGTGTGAAGCCAAGAGGAGAGGCATCCACTGCTTCATGACAGGAAGTAACCCATTGCAATTTTCTCAGATTTGCCTTTTTGTGGAGAGTTTGAAGCCAAGTCTGTTATCTGAAACCCCTGCTTGAACCCTTGGTCCACCCCTAATACTGTTCATCATCCTGTTTTGTGTCACAACACCCTGCTACCTTGATTCACTCTTCGTCGTTGGCTAGGTTTTGGATTTATTACTTTCGAGGACGAACAATCAGTGGACCAGGCTGTCAACATGCATTTTCACGACATCATGGGCAAAAAAGTGTGTAGTTGTAGTTTTATTTTACCTTAAGAAAGAACCAAGTCTTGGGCAACTAGCAATTTCACTGGTGAATGATAGCTGGGTCAGCTGGGGAGGGAAGAGCATCTTAAGTCCAAATTCGAGGCTTTATCCATGAAGGTGGGGAAAGTCTTCTGAGTTTGCTTAAAGAGGAGAGAGAGAGTTAGCTGGTGGTTTAGCCCAGAGGGGAGAGAGATCTTGGAAGCCTGAGAATTTAGGCTGTGGGCTGTTGGTTTGGGGCAGGCCTTGTGCATACAGGCCAAGCAGAGCTCTGATGTTGACTGCCTTTGGATTTTGAGCACTGCTTAGGTGAGGGGATGGAAGTTAGTTGTTTGTAGCTGTTTGAAAAGCAGAATCCCAATGAAATCTGAGTTGTTCAAGGCTTGGTTTAAGATACCACTCCTTCAGATGTCTATTTGATACTCAAAATTCTGAGGTGGTGTGAGACAATCTGCTTTGTATAATCTGAAACTTACCAAGCACAAAAGAAAAACATCCTGAAGGATTGGTTTTTACAAAAAAATTGGGTCACTTACTGTGAAACTTTGATACAAACCCACGTACTCTATATAGTATTTAACCACAATGCAGTTAAGTGACCTCTGGTTGTTTCATCTTCATACTGTGTTGTCAGCAAATGGATCTTTGATAGGGAGGAGGATGTTTTTCTAGGCTTGCTTTGATGTTACTTGGCAGGGAACATGCTTCTACCTGTAGGGAAAAAAAACCAAACCCAAACCTAAAAGCCAAGTAAATTGTTACAGGAAACTCAGGTTTTAAGCAGAGGAAATTAAAAACTACTTAAAGAAAAATGACCCACAGCAAATTCTGATGAATAGATCAAGTTCTTATAGCTTTAGAGAGGGGATCCAGAGTTTTGCAGTCAGTGTTAAAGCTTCTAACCTCAGAGGGGACAGACCTCAGGGGGCCACAGGAGGACTGAGTGACATCATTTTGCATTGTCTCCTCAAGGCTTTCTGTGTGCTATTTCATAAGCATTCATGCAGCTAGCAGGGGATATGCTCTTGCCTATCAGTGGAATTGGGGTTCATTTTGCAGGATTTAATGCTTTTTATTGCTGTCAACTTGTCTGGGAGCTGATTTGCTGCTGATGGAGGTGAGGGAAGTGCAGAAGTGTGCTGGTGTAATGAGGACCACGAGGCTCTAGTGTTCTCCTCTCGTGAGCAGAGGCACTGGCAGCACTCAGTTGACATTGGTTGTGTGGGAATTGCCTGATCTTCCCTTGGAATTGCTTTAAAGGTAGATGAACCAGTTAACTGAGAGCTCCTGTCACAGGTCTAAATGGGAACAGAGGATGCTGCATCTGCTGGGATGGTGCTGGGAAAGGATGGAGAGCCTGTGGGAGCTGTTACCTGCTGCCTCTCAGGAGCCCTCAGTGCTGACTCAGAGCTCTCTGTCGTTTCCCAAACAGTCTCAGCAGCAGAATGACCAAAATGACAGAATCTGCTTTAGTTCTCCATTTCCACCCCTTTTTTTTACCCCCTTCCAATGCCATAAGGAGCAGAAATAGAGTGTTTTTCCAGCAGAGAGAATCAGGAACAGCTCATTCCTTGGTGCAAACCAGGCTCTAGGCAGAGGTAAAAGCTTAACCTGAGAATCTTGCAGAGGGATTTTTCCAGTCCTCACTCTGGCAGATCACCACTTCCAAATGTGCTCTGAAAAATTGATGGGATTCTTCCAGCTGGATGAAGGAGCTGCAGCTCCTCCTCTCTCTGCACTGACTGATGCTGCCTGCTTGAAAAATGGGCTCTTTCTTTCTATTTTTTTAAGTAATTAAAAAGGTATTGCTGAAAAGAATCCATATGTTGTTGAAAGGGGGGGGGAAAAAAGAGATTAAAATTGCAAGAAGGCCTCTGCTTTTGTAAGCAATAACTGAATTCCCTCCAGGCAAATGTGTTAAGACTCATTAATTTGAGTCCTTTGAAAAATTCCCTGGGTTCCTCTCTGGAAGGGCCTTCAGCTGCCAGAGATTTGGTTACTGTCATGTCTAATGTCCTTGGGGCATCTGTGGTGGGGAGGGGGTGAGGGGCTTTGTCCTTGCCTGGTGCCTGCTTCCTGTTTGTTCTCTGACATGAATGCTTTTTAAGACAGGAAGAATTCTGAATCCTTTTTCTTTTTCCATACTCCTCAGCCCCATTGATGATTGAGATTTATTTCCTTTGTACTTTGGCACCCATTAAAATTAATCATAAAAATCAAGGAAAAAAAAAAAAGGCTTTAATTCAGCATGCCTGAGTGCTGAGAGGGTTTCATTACACCAGCAACAGGATTGGGCTTTTGGAGGGAGAGGTTTCTCTTGAATGTGCAGCTTATTTTAAGTAGGTCAAATGCACTTATTTGGTGGCTTTGGGAACACTAGGAGGTTTTCTCTTGGAATAAAATCAGTTGAGCACTGGTGGCTCACTAATTCTGCAGAACAGGAGGGCTTTTGTCACTGACTTAACACAGTATGAAGATTTGCTTCTTATTGACTCAACTGTCCATTTTTATTACTTGCATGTTTGTTTACTTTTTTGTTAGATGTAATGTAAGATTCTCTTATCACCTCCATTCCCTCTGACATTGTTTGAGTTAATTGAGATTCTTTAAGCCTTAGCCTGGGGAAGGTAAGTCTTTATCTTCCATTAGACATTTAAATCAAACCTTAAGTTAATAAATAAAACCAAACAAATAACAAAATAAACCAACAAACAAACAAAAATAAACCAAACCAAGCAAGCAAATGTTGTGTTTCTCAGGTATGAGCAGAGCTGAAATTGCAGGGAGCTGGGGTGGGTGTAAACTGTGAGTTCCAAAGGTGCTGGAATGGTTAAAGCATTAGTACCCTTTTTCAGAGCAGGCTCTTGACTCCAAGGTCTTGTTTCACTCAAAAGTGTCCTCTTGGTAACTCCTGCCTGAAATGTGGAATTAGCATCCAAATCCTGGAAGGTTCTGCTTGATTTGAAGTGAAGAGCCCATTGGAAGAGGGTACTGCTGTTTTAAGATGAAAGCCAATGACTGCTGTACTCTGATGAACCACAAGTGATTTGTAGGCTGTGCTGCACTTGAAAGACCTCAACAAGTAGGACTTGTCATGCCTTACCATCATCTATACTGTACCTGAGAAACATTTGTAACTTACTGGCCTTAAGTTTAAGAATTAAGTTCTCTTAGACATAAGTCATAAGATGCTAAGTGTAGTCCTAAGTGTCCTGAAGGGTGTGTGTGAAGGGCAGGGGGGTGGAGCGAGCTGCCCCAGCTCTCCTGAACGCTGCTTCTCTTTGTTTAGGTGGAGGTGAAGCGTGCAGAACCCCGGGATAGCAAAAGCCAAACTCCAGGGCCTCCAGGTGCCAGCCAGTGGGGAAGCAGGATCATGCCAAGTGCTGCCAATGGCTGGGCAGGCCAACCCCCTCCAACCTGGCAGCAAGGCTATGGCCCTCAAGGTACTGCTTCAGCTGCTGGCACAGCTGCCTGGGGAAGCTCTTCTCTGGCTAGTGATGGGGAGCCAGGCTCTTCTCAATGCCATCCAATGGTAGGACAAGAGGGAATGGGAGCAAGCTAGATCACAGGAGGTTTAGTATTAAGCTGAGGAGGAACTTGTTTGCAGTTCAGGTGCCAGAGCACTGGCCCAGGCTGCCCAGGAGCCTGTGGAGTCTCCTTGTCTGGAGCCATTGCAGAGCTGCCTGGACACATTGCTGTGTGAGCTGCTCTAGGTGCTCCTGCTCTGGCAGGGGGGTTGCACTAGATGATCTTTCTAGGGCCCTAACATTGTGTGATTCTGTTGTTGATGCTGCTGCTCTGCTGGATTGCTGACAGCAGAACCCAAATCCTGCTGAGATGGTTCCTTGGGTTGTGTTCCTGCTTGGTTCTGCCTCTCCCTACAGATGAGGAGAAGGTGTTGGGGAAGCTCAAGGCTTTGTGACTCCTCCCCACAGATGAGGAGAAGGTGTTGGGGAA